>RJVU01027559.1:8445743-8496950 GCA_003731715.1 Anabarilius grahami | reverse complement strand
TTTGTATGTTTTCTAAACAAAACATATGGAAGCATGGTGCACTGTGTCCTATTGATCTCCTCAGTGTTTTTAGCCATTTTCTTCCTTCATGTCTCATATCTATGATGGCAATTAAGGGAACGCAGGAGAGGTGTGTTTGTCACTCCTGGGGAGCCTGTCTCACCACGACACATAGACAATTAGCCTGAATGTCTCTGCTGTTGCAAATGAAACATGGGGCGATTCCTTTGAAAGCAAGAGATTGTTCCACCTCCTTCCTGTGGAAGAACTGAAAATATTTACTCCACTGTTCAGTTTGGGGTCGATAAAAGAAGTCTCTGACTGAATTTATTTGATCAAAAATACATTAAAAACAGTAATATTGTCAAATATTATTAATGTATTTAATTTGAATATATTTTAAAGGGTTATTTCACCCTATGAAAATTCTGTCATTAATTACTCACCCTCATGTCGTTTCAAATGCGTAAGACTTTCGTTCATCTTTGGAACACAACTGAACATCTTTTTAATTAAATCTGAGAGCTTTCTGTCCCTTTATTTGACCGCTTTCAAGCAGCAGAAAGGTAGTAAAGACATCATAAAATAATCCATGTGACTCCAGTGGTTTAACCTCAATTATATGAAGTGACACAAGTGCTTTTTTTGTGCAAATAAACATAATTTACCACTTTATTTGCAAAATATTCATCTCAACACGCAACGAGAGCACCACAATGCTGCGAGAACGTGTGTTGGAGATTAAAATTTTCTTCAAAAATCATTCTAAAGAACTATTTTTTTATATATTTATCAATGTTGAAAACAGTTGTGCTGCCTAATATTTTTGTGGAAACTGTGATACATTTTCTTCAGGCTTCTTTGATAAACATTTTTTTTTTTCTGAAATAGAAAACTTTTGTAACATTATAAATGTCTTTACTGTCACTTTTAATCATTTGAATGCATTTTGTATAAAAGTATTAATTTAATCCAAAAACTTTGCAAATTGTTAGCAATCATACGAATTTGTAAGGGAAAAAAGCATAACTGTAAGTTGATCGTACACATTAATTTGTATACATTTTATGGACAGGCGATAAAGAATAATACACTTTGTCAGAAAACTATACTTCTATTTTGCTGGCTAATGAAAAAACAGACTTGTGTGACCAAACTACATTTCCCATCATCCCCTGTAGCAGCAAAACACTGATACAATACATAGATAAAACATCAGTTAAACACAAATTGTACATCCTTTACTCTTCATCATTATGTAGCGTTAACACTAAAATGCTTCCTATATTTGATAGGAAGCAAAAGAAAAAAAAAGAAAGAGAAATATAAAATTGCCCAGAAACTCCATATTATTATGATTAATACTACTACTACTACAACAAAAACAAAAAACAAACAAACAAAAAAAAAACTTCCCAGGAGGACGAACACAGTCCCAAACCCTTTACTAGCAGCTAATCTGAGCCATAATGTCAGTCATCTTGCTGTATCTGTGATTAGCAACACAGCTCTTTGTTCCATCAATCAACAGCTAGCCAATCTGTGCCCATTTTTTTTTTTACGTATATACGGCCCAATGCCACCTGGTGGTGTGTCAGCGTCTAGTGCCCACGCTTTCTGAATCTGAATGTTACTAGGTTTGTGCTGTTAGCTGTTTGGCTAGTTTGCGGCCTATTGTTTACATGGTTGCTTGGCAATTTATCGAACCTGTTTATAGTGGAGTTTGGATCACCCAGTTAACTGCTTGTGGTGAGAAGCTAATTCACAGGTAGGTAACTTAATTTGTTTTAGTTTTCATTTTAATTATAGGCGCTGAGTATATTTAGCTTGACATAACATTAACACAACCAATGACCAATAGCAGATTATTTTTGCAATTCTCTTTAGTGACACTAGTGAGGCAGAAATTACATACATCACCTTTAGCAGTGAAATTGGCTTTTTGTTTTTTCCCCCAAGTTTACATTTGTACACATTTTATTCTGTCAATGAAGAATAATAAAGTTCGTCAATAAACTATACTCTGGTTTATCCCCTTCAGACCTGAATTATGTTCCACTGAGCAAAAAAATGATCCACTTGATATTTGCTCTTCTTTAATGTATAAATGATTTAAAAAAATAAAAAGATTTGTGCAAACTCATTTTTTTATTAGATTTTTTTCATGTCCACTACAATGGACATCAGGGCTTAAGCAACAAAAAAATTGTCATATTTTAACCATACAGTTCTTATGAGCTAGAGTTCAAACACAATATGTGAACTATAACATTGAATATTTTGAAAAGTACACATACTGTAACAATGCAATAAGAATGTAGAGAAAATGAAATAAGATAAGATGAATTCTCAAAAAACTTGTTTTATTATTTTTGTTGTTTGCAGTGGGTGAATGGGAATATGTGTGTATATGTCTGTGTGTGTTTGTGGGTGTGTTGTGTGTACTTGCTGTTTTTGATAAATATATGATTGTGTGCATATAGCATCAGGGCATCAGTGTGTGTCTGTGTGTGTGTCTGTGTGTGCGCATGTGTGTATATTTTGTGTGTGTGTGTGTGTGTGTTGCAGTGTATGCACTCATTTCACATTTGCTATTTCTGTTTTAATGAAAAACTAAATGACAGCTTATGATCGCAACATAGAAGACAAAATCAGAAATACATTTTTTTTTGATTAGGACCCAATGTCCATTGTGATGGACATCAAACTTCAAAAAAATCCTGTGTTCTTCAGCTCTGAAAGATTTTCAAATTAACTATGAATATTATCACTTGATATTATTAAGATTATAATAATTGCAAGTTGATGATGCCATGAACATAGATCTTCATATAAAAGATAAAAAAGGATCTCCTCCTCCTCCTGTCTAGTTGGTTAGCCATGCCTGTCTTTTGTGATGCCTGAAGCACAATCAGATTAAGTTATGGGTCATTCTTTCATTGTGATTGGTAGATCAGGGACTAATCAGTGACCAGGCAGTACTTATATTATTAAAACATAAAATCTTATTGGTTTAAACCAAAATCCATGTGATGTCCATTCCAATGGACGCAGGGTCTGAAGGGGTTATGGGAATACAGACTTGCGACCAAACTATACTTTATATCCCATCATCCCCTGTAGCAGCACAACACTGATACAACACACAGCTAAAGCATCAGTTAAACACTGTGCTTGACTTGATGCGGTGCTGCGCAGAGTGATCGCTGTATGACATCAAAGTACCGCAAGTGCGATTAGAGCAGACGGCTCCGTATGCTTTCAAATCGTTCTCGCGGTACTTTGATGTCATACACTGATCAGTCTGTGCAGCACCGCATCAAGTCGAACACACCTTAAATGTACACCCTTTGCTCATTATGTTGCATTAACGCTAAAAAATCTTCTTATCTTTAATAGGAAGTGAAAAAAGAGAGAGAGAGAAAAAAAAAAAATATATATATATAAATCTTTAATCAAAAGGCTTTGTTCTGAGAATTACTATTTCTGTTTATTGGTCACTAGCTACTGAAAGCTTTATTATGACTCCCTCATATACCATTTTGCTTGACTTCACCTGCAGAAACAGTAACTGAATGAGACTCAACACGGCAAGCCTCCCGTGTGATTATTCAGAAACGGTATTATCTACATCCTCACAGAAAGAGTGGATTTACTTATTTACATTTCACAGAGCCCCAGGTAACAGGAAGAGCAGAGAAAAAGGGCAGGCTCCACGCTCCTGTGGAATAGTAATGTGGTCGAAATGCTCGTGAGGTCAAGTGTAAACCGTGGCTTCGACAATGGCAGACCGTCTGCATCTCCAACCCAACAACACTCAATCATGCAGCTCTCTCATGCAGAGAGACTTTATCTCAGAGCCTAGAAGCTCTGCTTATGTTTACAAAGGAAGTTATTGCAAGAGGATGACACTCAAGAATCAACTGACAGAGATACAATCAAACAACAATAGAAGCTTAAACTTTATCATAGATGTGACCTTCTGATCATGTTCCCTACTCTTCTTCGCATCGTTTCCTGTCCTCTTTTCACTATCACTTGCTGCATTCTGATACGCAGGGTTCCGACACAGTGTTCACTCATCTACACTGTGTTCCAAATTATTATGCAGGTGAAATATATGTGTAAGATTTCAGTAGAATAAACATTCAGATTTTAGTTTTTCTAAGAAAATGTTTGTCTGTTTATTTATCCATGTCTTTTTAGATAACTGGTATCAATCTCAGACAAAATAATTTGCCAGGTCTGCTTAGGTAAATAGAAACCCTACTTAGAGGTTGTTCCACATTATTAAGCAATTCACAGTTCTCATGCAATATGGGAGGAAGAAAGATCTTTCTGAAGATGAAAAGCATGAAATGGTGCGATGTAGTGCAAAAGGCATGAAAACAACTAATATTGTGTGAAACTGAATGGAGATTATCCAATTATCATACGATTTGTTAGTGATTTAGAGCACAGCGGAACTCGTCAGATAAAAGCTTATTAATGAAAGTTTCTGTCAAAAAAAATGTATTGTATTAAAAGGGCAGCTATAAAAAAGACTGTGTTGAGCAGCAAACAGGTATTTGAAGCTGCTGGTGTCTCTGGAGTCTCAAGAAGCTCTCCAGGCAGGCTGGCAGTTGTGCGTAAAGATGCATTTCAGCCACTCCAAACCAAAGCTCACAAAGAGAAACATTTACAGTGGGTTTAGAAATACATGAAGACTAATTTTTCAATAGTTTTATTCACTGACTAATGCTGTACTACAATGGATNTGTTTATTTATCCATGTCTTTTTAGATAACTGGTATCAATCTCAGACAAAATAATTTGCCAGGTCTGCTTAGGTAAATAGAAACCCTACTTAGAGGTTGTTCCACATTATTAAGCAATTCACAGTTCTCATGCAATATGGGAGGAAGAAAGATCTTTCTGAAGATGAAAAGCATGAAATGGTGCGATGTAGTGCAAAAGGCATGAAAACAACTAATATTGTGTGAAAACTGAATGGAGATTATCCAATTATCATACGATTTGTTAGTGATTTAGAGCACAGCGGAACTCGTCAGATAAAAGCTTATTAATGAAAGTTTCTGTCAAAAAAAATGTATTGTATTAAAAGGGCAGCTATAAAAAAGACTGTGTTGAGCAGCAAACAGGTATTTGAAGCTGCTGGTGTCTCTGGAGTCTCAAGAAGCTCTCCAGGCAGGCTGGCAGTTGTGCGTAAAGATGCATTTCAGCCACTCCAAACCAAAGCTCACAAAGAGAAACATTTACAGTGGGTTTAGAAATACATGAAGACTAATTTTTCAATAGTTTTATTCACTGACTAATGCTGTACTACAATGGATGGTCTAAATGGATGGATTTCTGGATGGTTGGTGAGTGGCCACCATGTTCCAACAAGACTGTGACGTCAGCAGGGAGCTTGCGGGTGATGATTTGGGCTGGAATATTGGGAAGTGAGATGGAGGGTATTAAAATGACTTGCAAGATATGTGGAGTTCATAACTAGCCATTTTCAGCTATGGTATAAAAAGTAGGATAGTGCCTTCTGACATAACAATGCACTATGCACTATCCCATGCTGCAAAAAAACACCACAGCAATAAAACTGTTTGAAAATGTATTTCTACACCCACTTTAAACGTTTCTCTTTGTGAGCTTTGGTTTGCAGTGGCTAAAATGCATCTTTACGCACAACTGCCCGCCTGAATGGAGAGGTTCTCAAGACTCCAGAGACACCAGCAGCTTCAAGTACCTGTTTGCTGCTCAACACTGGCTTTTTTATAGCTGCACTTTTAATACAATTACTTTTTGACATGAACTTTTATTAATAAGCCTTTATCTGACCGAGTTCTGCAGTGCTCTAATCACTCACAAATCTTATGATAATTCGATAATCTCCATTCAGTTTTCACACAATATTAGTTGTTTTCATGCCTTTTGCACTACCTTGCACCATTTCATGCTTTTCATCTTCAGAAAGATCTTTCTTCCTCCCATATTGCATGAGAACTGTGACTTGCTTAATAATGTAGAACAACCTCTAAGTAGGGTTTCCATAGACCTGGCAAATTATTTTGTCTGAGATTGATACCAGTTATCTAAAAAGACATGGATAAACAAACAAACAAACATTTTCTTAGAAAAACTAAAATCTGAATGTTTATTGTACTGAAATATTACCGATATGTCACTTGCATAATAATTTGGAATGCAGTGTATAGGCAGGGTATGTCTATACTACATTTATTCATTTGGTTTGCCCTGCAATTTCAACAAACACAAACAACACTCATGCAAACTATCAGTTTCAGGTAATGACATATTTCGGGTGATAAAATTCTAGCTGAAACTGAAGATAATTATTTTCTGAGAAATCTTTTCACCTCGATAATTATTTTCATGTTATGACCGATATTAAAATTATATACTATAATTAAAAAAAAACACTAAAATTAATCATATTAAATGCATTTAAAAGTGAATTTGGACATCACAAATGATAATAGTATGAAAAATAAATATAAATTTTTAGATTTAATAAAGTGGTTTCACTTTATTTTGATGGTCCCTTTAACAAATTCTGTGTTAAAGCGTTACCAGTGTGATAAAGTGTTACCAATGAAGTTTGCATTAACAGTGTTAAATTATTAAAGATTCACTTTGACTGACCGTTGGATGATGGCAAAAGTAATAAAAGATAGGGAAAATCACACAAATAAAAATTGCACAATTAAATATCCAATATCTACCTAAAAGGAAGATCAGTGCATTCGTAACACCAGACCATTTCCTACATTACACTGTAATGACTTTCGGTTTACGAAACGCACCAGCAACCTTTCAGAGGTTGGTAAAATGCGTTATCGAAGGCATGATGACTAAGTCTTTTAAAGCGTGTCCTGGTAAGAACATATTAAACAACTTGACACACTTTTCAATCGTTTGTTTCATGCTAATCTTACGGTCAATATAGAGAAGTGCGAGTTCGGTAACATATTTGGGAAAGATGGTTGGTGGCGGGCGAGTTCGTCCTGTTGAATCTAAGATGGAGGCTATCACTCATTTTCCCATGCCTACTTCGCGCCGTGAGCTTCGTCGATTCTTGGGTATGGTTGGGTACTACAGGAATTTTTGTAAAAAAAATTCTGTGGTTGCCTTGCCTTTGACCGATCTCCTTAGTCCCAAGGTACCATTTAAATGGACGGAATTGTGTCAAGTGAGATTTTTGAAAAAATCAAAGTGCTTATAATTAGTTCTCCTGTCCTTTCTACTCCTGATTTTTCATCTCTGTTCTTACTTGCTGTTGACGCAAGTGACACAGGTATGGGAGCTGTTCTTCTCCAACGAGACCAGGCTGGTGTTGAGCATCCCGTTTGCTATTTTTCACGCAAATTTAACAAACATCAGCAAGGTTACTCCACCATTGAGAAGGAGGCGCTTGCTCTTGTCTTTGCTCTTCAGCATTTTGATGTTTATATTGGTTCTGTTTCGTATCTGTTGACTGTTTACACAGATCACAACCCCTTAGTCTTTCTGACCCGAAGGAAAAACAACAACCAACGTTTGATGCATTGGAGTTTGTTTTTACAGACTTTTGAGTTGGACTTTCGGCACATTCGTGGTAAAGATAACATCATTGGTGATGCTTTATCTCGTGTCTAATGGGAATAAATTGTATTTTTCTTTTTTTTTTAAGTTAAGATCATTTTAATTTTTACAATTTATTCACTTAAGGGTAGGGATGGGTAACGAAATGCGGTGCCAATAGGGAACCGGTTCCGACGTAAACGGTAGTAATGAGACCGAATAAGAAAGAAAATTTCGGTGCTGATTTTTTTTTTACCGCCCCCTGGTGTTCCGGCATCAACTTGCATGACGTCAGTGCCGCTACACGGCACACTTGTTGAACTGATAGCGAGAGGATTAATGAAGATTATTTGTTTATATTCTAATATTTAAGTTGTTGCACTGTTCAGTTCAGGTCATTAGGAAGAGAAAATGGAGATTAGATTACCCTGGTTGTAATCTCTATTAATCTCCAGTATTATTATTTAGTTTGATACAATATTGTTTTATGTGATATTATGTAAATGTGAATTTTAATTTTATATTGGTTTATTTATTATTACCATGTTACTTGTTTAAGATTTAAGTTAATATTGTGTCCAGTTTGGCCCTGTAAATAAAAGGGTATTATTTTTTGACAAAGTGTGTGTGGTTTTGTTTTCTTAAGTACCGGTTCAAGAACCGTTTAAGCACCGGAACCGTTTAAAAAATACCGAGTAGGTACTGGTATCGGATAAAACCCAACCGATACCCAAGGGTGAGGATATTATGTGCATGCATCTGTGTAATATTTATTCTGAGTCCCTAGGTGGCGTTGAGAGGGAATTCCCAAATGTTTTTTTTTTTGGGAATCATTATGTGTTGTTTTCTAGTTGTTTAAGTTGTTCTTTCACTATGGAAATAAACGAAGGCGTGGATTCACATCTTGGAAATGACATCAAGTCGTCCCCTTGGAATTATAAGGTTCTATCTGCGTTCTGAGTAGTTTTGAGATATTGAGCTTCAAAGTTTTTGCATTCCATATAGCAAAAGCTATATGGGGAACAAGTTTCTTTCAAACATGAAAATGGCAGGGACCCTAAATTTATTCTAAATGTACAATATCAAAATCCTCTCAAATCTGTAAATAGTGATTTTTGGAACGGGTCAAACGCAGATAGAACCTTCTAATTCAAAAAAAAAAAAAAAAAAACACTTTTCGCTTGGAATTATAAATTTCTATCTGCCAAAAAATTAATTGAAGCAATAATTTTCAAGAAACACAGTTTACTTATAATTTGTTTTAAAACACAAAATTAGTGTTGTAACAATGTGTTGACATGCATGAGAAAGTTATATTTAATGTTTTTTATGACATTTATTTCATATTTTAAATGAATAGTTTTTTTTGTTCAAGTTAAGCATAAAAGGCAGTGCCAAATCTTTTGTCCAGTGCAGATGTTATATTTAGGTAGGAATATGATGGGTAATTTAACATTATTGCAGGAACCATTTAAGTTTAATTTTCCTTTTGTTTAGACAGAAAGCAGCAACTATAATACATCTGAGCAGGACTTTATTCTACAGAAAGTGGGACAGGTAAAATGGCTTTCTCTCTAGACATCGGTATTTCTAAAATATTTAATTTCCTCAGCTATGCAACAACTCAGTTTTTAACAACAATGTAAAATTTAACTGATCTTTAATCCAGTGTGCCATAGCGTGTAAAGTTAGTTGTATATCTACATAGTACATACAGCTCAATTCAAGTACACAGGATGGATCCAGGTTAAAACATAACCTAATATATACATAACTTTCCCTCGTATGACAATGACGTGACTGGAAATAAGCAAATAGTCTACAAAACCCGAACCTATCCTCTTAATAGCACTGCTGGTTAACGTTAGCGTGGTGTTTAACTGAAAATAACTCCTCAGCAATCAGATACAGCAAAACACACAAAAAGACTATAATTCCCTGGAATTTGGGCTGCGGTCATTGTCAAGATCATAAATAAAATAGTCCATCATGAGGTTTCTAATAAACATCGCGTTGTGTGAAATCTGAGGTGCGTTCCATTCGACCGTAAGTGGACTGCGAAGTGGACTTCACTGGGTATTTCGCCATCTTAAGTGAGATTCCATTCCGAAGGGAGCGAACATGTTCAGTTCGAAGGGCACTGCGAACGGCATAGGGAATAAGGGAACATCGATACATCACTTCACAGGAAGTAGAGAGGTAAAATTACCCAACTGTCATTGCGCACCGCGTCACCAGTAAGAACTACGATGAAGCAGAGCCGTTGAAATAATTTTTTAATGGCTCTCCGGTTTTGAGTATATCATACATTTTGTTATTCTTATACGAACGAAAGTATGAATGGTTATGGCGATGAGTGTTACATTTGTATATTTTATTGTATGAATAGGCATGACAAAGTAAAAGTGTTGAAAAGCAGCTAAGGCTCTATCATTTATTTTATTTAACGTTAATTTACCTCAGAAGTGTTTACTATGCGGCTGCGTGTGGAAAAGAAAGCGCAGGAGACCATGGATTAGGAATACATTTATACTGTTAACCAAATGATATATGGAATGACAGTTACAGCTTCAAATCTGTTAAGTGTCAATTTTAAATTCGAAAGTAAATTAAAATATCTATTTATTTATTTATGTTATCAATCTGCGCGACACCGTCATTGACTTTCTTTGATGACGTTTGCAGTGCGTTCCAAATGAGCGATTATTGACAGGGAAGTCCACTTTAACGGATATATCGTGCTCAGGGAGTAGGGAGCAGTGAACACTGCGTAGGGACCCTGTCGAATGGAACGCAGCTTTAGTCTTCTCTTCACCGATTTAGCTATTTTAAACGATCACTTCCGCTATCGCGGCGACATGACAAAGAACGCTGATCCTGATTGGTCCTCGTGTGCATTCGAAGTGCTGATTGGCTCACGCAGATAGAACCTTATAGAACCAAGTAAGAGTGCGACTTTGTAGACAGAACCTTTTTAGTTTTCTAAAAAAAAAGTACCAAAATGTATACAACTTAAAAAAAGAAACATCACATAATATAAATACGTTGTCACAGAATATGAATATGTAAATAACTCAATTTTGACAAAAATGTCAGATAGAACCTTATAATTCCAAGGGGACGAAGTGTCTGTGACTCACTCATATGTTCAGCCCTTATCCAATTTATTTTATTTAAGCTAACAAGCTATAATTTGGTTATGAGCCGTAACACTGATAAATTAACTATATATATATATATATAACACAGCCGATAACCGATAATTGGTACTGATTTGATTCTTATACATCCTTAAATTTTTATATTTGTGTAAATAATTTTTTTTTTTACTCAAATAGATTACTAAACTTTAAAAATATGTCTTGCCTATTCATGTTTCATGACTCTTATTTGGAGTCTCAGATGGCTGAATAATACCCTGTTACAGTAAGTCAACTTTGCAGGGCAATATCGGGCAATCAAAACGCCCCCGTCAATAATATGTCACAAGTTTTAATCACTATTGCATTATGATTAATTCCAGCAGTCTAATTGGCTAAAAATCAATTCTGAAATGTTGTCAAGCCAAACTACAGTATACACCTTATTTTTCATGAAAGAATGCGTGCAGCCATTTGTAACTTGAATGTGTCTGGCTTCTGGTGTCATTTGCTTCCAGTCATCTTGTCTGTTTTACTACTTTATATTGCAAAGTTTTAATTGTTATCATACTATTTTAATTTCATTATGATAATCATAAAGACATCACTTTGTAGCGCAAATACTTTTACAATTTACGGTATTTTGTTATTCTTCTAGTTGTTTACTTCTGGGCGCTAATGAATCGGAAGTCTAGCAAAATAATAAAAAAATTACAGCTTACTTCCGTGTTGAAAATAAGAACCACAACAACCGACAACCATCAAACTTGCAAATGAAACAGCAGTGTGTATCTGGGGAATAGAAGGAGTGGCACAACATCCTGTGTGTGTAGTGTGAAAGAAGAATAAATGAAGTGAAGGAACAGTAATACAGTGTGTTCCTCTGGAGACTGACAAGCCCACCGTCTACCCTGAAGCAGCTGAGCTGGCATTAAACAGACAAGATGGGTGCAGAGTGAAGCGCTCACTCAGTTACGGGCGGTGGGAATAATGAAGGGACGGCTCGGCGGAGCAGAGCGGGGGACGAGGATGAGGACGGCCCAGCCATCCAACTGGAGAATTTAATTTCGCGTAGGGGGTCTCTCCTCAACCATGCACTCCCATGCAGACAGGCTACCTGTGCTGGGGACCTGCTGCACTCTTGAGGCATTATGGATCAGTGTTCCCTGGTTTTGATTGAGTGGATGAGAGGGAAGGGAACGGATGGAGAAGAGTCTCTTGGGTGTCTGTCAAGAATGTTTAGAAAGACTAGACTAGACTAAGAGTATCTTAACACACTGACACGTTCACACTGCCCAAACAAATGCAATACACATCAAATGGTAACAGTTTGAGTTGAATTTTTATGTTTTTCGATTGTAGTCTTCTTCTTTAGAATAATTTGTGGACTAAAGGTGTACAGAGCGCCCTCCGGCTGCAAGTATGAATTAAAAAACACAGTTTCCAGCACTCATAGTGATGAGAATAAATATAGAATAAATATTACTCCTCTGTATAGAAAAGTGAAAGTGAAAAAAAGTGAAGTGAAAGTGAAAGTGACATGTGGCCAAGTATGGTGACCCATACTCGGAATTTGTGCTCTGCATTTAACCCATCCAAGTGCACACACACAGCAGTGCACACACACACCGTGAACACACACCCGGAGCAGTGGGCAGCCATTGCTGCGGCGCCCGGGGAGCAGTTGGGGGTACGGTGCCTTGCTCAAGGGTCTCACCTCAGTCGTGGTATTGAGGGTGGGGAGAGCGCTGGACATTCACTCCCCTCACCGACAATCCCTGCCGGACCTGAGACTCGAACCCATGACCTTTGGGTTACAAGTCCGACTCTCTATCCATTAGGCCACGACTGCCCCCCATAAACATATTTGGAGGGGCAGTCGAAATTTGACATAAACATATAAGAATCATCAATATTTCTCCAAATGTGCATGCTTTTAAGCTAAAAGCCTATATGAAATGCCATAGAGGTAACATAATTGTTCAGACACTTTGCATCACAGAAATACATTATATTTTAAAGAATATAATAGAATACCATTATTTTAAATTGAGCTGAGACATGATTACAGAGGGTTTTTTTCACAGCCTACCTGACTGAAAGAGCTCATTAATATGCAAGTCATTTCAGCTCATTACTATTCAATTCTTTTGTCTTCTCAGGTGTAAATGAGCCATTATTCATGATGACTCACGCCTCCACGCATACTGTTTCTCTTGACAAAAAGTGTCTTACAAAAACTAAATCAATATATTGTTTTATATGAAGGAGTAGGCAGCATAATTTTTACATAATTCTGAAGCAAAAACTCTAGTCTACAACCTCCAATACCCAGAAGTCTTATGAACACAGATTTAATATACTTTTTTTGGCCTTATTTAAGTGACTTAAGTTTTTTTTTTTTTCAATAACCACGCATAAACGTTATTCCTTCAAAAATACAAACATGTACATATATGTTCCTCACATATTATGGTAGCCTAGTTTGTGCTGAATACAGTGTAATGACACTTGTGTCATTTATATGTTTATGAACAACTGAAAAAAGCACAAATGTCAGGGCATGTCAAAACTTCTCCAGGGCCCCAAAAATCCTCAGACCCCAGAGGGTTAAAAAGTCTTCTGAAATAATAAACTAAGTGCAATGCAGTGTTGTAAAATATACAGATTTTTCGATACATACATTATCGATACTGAAATATCTGAAACGCTTCCAATACTCATTTTCCGCAGAATAGATACAAGATACCAGCTGCGCTTTCTCGCTCTCTCATCTCTCCCACAGTGAGTTGACACACAAACACGCCTCCCATCACTCACTCATTTCATTTGCTCTGGATGAATATTGTTGGTGTTACAGGGCTTGAATTTTGGCGTGGGTTTACATGTATTGCGCAAAATTTTACTCATTCCCGCAGATTTTGTTCTCACACCCAAAGTGTGTGCATATAAAGCCGCCTCTCAGTACTAAATTGAGTTCTTTTTCACTGCTTATTGCTCTTAAACAGTCAAATACACACAAAATGATGTGAAAATGCCTTTGTAATCATGTAAACAAAGTCAGTTATGTTTAAATGAACATAAAGAGTTAAGAAAGAAAACGCATCTGTTAACAGTATAATGGATCAGTCAGGTCTTAAAGTGACAGCAGCCTAATATACCTGCTGCCAAATTATGAGATAATATTAAAAATATATATTTGGCACTTTTTCCCAATGGTATTGATGTCAAAATTGTGGCCAGTGAAAATGCTGAGTGGCTAGTAACTTTGGAAAACCACTAGCCACAGTGGCTTGTGAGCAAAATGTCAAGCCATGTATATATTCTATTTTTAATACAATGAGAAAATTATATATAGCTCTCAAGTTGGATTTTTGATTTGTACATACTAATGTCTATTTATTTATTTAGCTTTGGTCATGTCTTATCTCACCTATAGGGCACCATGTGAATCAATAATGTCTGTGGTTCATGGGTTTATGATCCTTCTACTTGAATTTGACACTTTATAGTTGCTGAAAAATGTGTTAAAGGCATCTCTTAAAACTTTACCTTTTTAAAAAAATCGGTCAGTCGAATATTAGAATGTGAGCTTTTTCATTTTTTATTTATTTTTAATCACATTTTGAAAGATATCCAATATAATAACACAACAAAAGGAAACTTTCATTCAGAGATGCATAGACTAACATATACTTAGTAGAATGAGATCAAACTAAGAACTCCAGTCAAAAGCACACATCACTGTGGGATGTTAATCACAGTTTCATCCTCGGCCCAGTTTCTCTCCATGAGTTTAAGATGATAACTATCTCATCATAGACATTCCCTTATCTGATCAGAGCGCTATGAAGGGTTATTCATTCAATTAGGGATGAGCCATTGAGATAAGAAGCAGATGCTGGGTGTCAGGGATTAGGAGCGATAGTTGTAGACTGCATCTGCAAGGGCTATCCTCACATCACGCCACGCACGCACATGTTGGCATCTCACGTACATGAGTGCGTTTCACACACACACACACACACACACACACACATATAAAAGCCGGATCACTCTTAGGCATCCAAGTGTGTTGGCTCAGGGGGACAGCTGTGGCCCCCCATGTGCGCACAGTCATACACTCACACTTACTATGGTTCTGGGTCTGTGGTTTATTGGACCTGCCAAGGGTTCAGGTCCTTTAAGTGGAAGTAATTGGGGAAGAACACGCTCCATTAAAAACAACTATTTAATACAATAATCATTCAATTAAAAAGCCCTTGTAGCAGCTGCCACAGCTTATTTGTGTCAGCTGCATATTTTATTTAAGAGGCACAGATTTACCACCAATTTTTTTATATATCTTGAACAACAGCTTTTCTCAGGCATCACTTTACAAAATCTGAAGGACTTGAAAATAACATCACATTTAAAGAAAATGATCAGTTTGTGTAATTCACAATCACCTCAAAGTGAAGTAGTTTAGATTTTCAGATCGCTGTCAATTGATGCAGATTTGAATTGATAAGTACTGTAAGTGTTTGTGTTTACCCTTCTGTTTAGCATCTATGTGTACTTCAATGCAGGAGTTTTCAAATTGGGCACTACACTTTTAAAAATAAAGATTCTTTATTGGCATCTGTGGTTCCATGAAGAACCTTTAACATCCATAGAGCCTTTCCATCCCAGAAAAGGTTCTTTACAGTGGAAAAGGTCCTTTTGATCATTAAATTGTTCTTCACACTAAGTTCTTTTAAGAACGTTTTTTACTGAAAGGTTCTTTTATTGCATCACTGTGAATCCCCCTTTTAGAATATTTAGTTTTAAGAGTGCGTTACCTAAAAATGTAAAAGAATTAATTATTTTTAACATTTATCAGTAACACTTTATTTTAGGGTCTTTTAACTAGTTGCTTTTTAGTATGCATATTACTAGAATATTGGCTATTTATTAGTACTTATTAAGCATATAGCCTTATTCTGCATGACATTATTCTACATTCTTAATCCTACCCAATACCTAAACATAACTACCTTACTAACTATTAATAAGCAGTAAATTAAGAGTTTACCGAGGGAAAAGTCATAGTTAATAGTTTATATGTGTTCCCTATACTAAAGTGTTATACATTTATCAATTTTGATGTGATTGTCTTACACACTCTAAATGGGTTTTATACAAAAGCTGCCTTTATATTTTAGAAAGCTGTAAGAATGTTGCATATTTGGGAGTCATTGGCATCAAAAAAGTTTGAAAATCCATGTAGTGATATTTGCTGATATGATTCAGAATAATTGACTAATGTTAGAGATTCCATGCTGTACTTTTACTGAACATGAAGCAAGCTTACTGTACTTGTGACCTTTCACCTGTAACAAACCGACCAACCTTGTCTGACATTCCGTGCATCAGCCCGATGTGTGCCTGTGGACATGCCAGCTCACAGCTACACTTTCCGGGAAGCAACCCAGTCAACTTCCTCTGGCATTTAAAACCGATGCCTGTGTCATATGTGTAGTACCACGTTCAGACTACATGATATCAGCCTGATTTTGGCACGATCCATTTGATGTAGAGTGTCGTGGTGATTCGTAAATGACAATGGCCGTTTGACATGACAGCTTTCAAACATGGCTAAACGAGAGAGAGATGATGGTATTGGTGCTGCCAGGTGGAATTATGCAATGGAGGGAAGGTTCATGGAGCTATGGAAACAAAACCTTTTAATAATATAATATTTAATATGATTTTTGTGGAAGGCCTTTGTGTTTGACAGGTCAGACAGGGTTTGTATTTTGGGAAAACTGTTTGAAAACCATTATATTTTTTGCAGCTTTGTCTGGTGCCACTAGTTGTGCATAGATTACACAATTTAGCTTTAATGTGAGCTATTTTCATATACATTATGCATTGTGTTGTGTTATGCACTATACAATGGGGCTTATAGATAGACAGAATGAGATAAGGCTGGATGAGAGTAGAGAGTTTCTATGGCAAAGTTCAATACTTCAAAGGGCAAAGAAGAGCAGACAATTTGCAGAAACCACATGGCATTTGCCAAGGTTAACATTGACAGCATATTAATCACCATCTAGGTAAATGAAAAAGTATAATCCACATTAAAGAGCTTCACATTTACTGTACTCTTAAGTGGCTCATTGTAAAATCTTATCGAGAGGATGATTTTAATCAGATATTAAATATCGCCGGTGTCTTACAAAGATCACTCATCTCTCTGGTGGCGCTTTAGAGAAGGCCCGGTTAATTAAGGAAGCGCGGTCTCATCGGGCTCCTCCACGCTCCAACAACAGATGTTTTTTTTTATGCCTGCATCCCAGTGAAAGGTACAGAGCTGACGGGCAACATTTATACTCTGCATCACTCAAAGCCTATTGAGGACTCTGGAGGATTATTGAGGATTTCTTTACAAACATGTTTGTAAATAACACAAGTGTAAATATTTATACACAATATTACTTTTAAACTCCTGTTTTGTTTAGATTGACTGTTTATAGATATTGACTATGATGATGTACATTTAAAAAACACTTATCAAATTGATCAAAGAGTTTTCTTTATATAAATGATTGTTATCATTATCAATACCTCAATGTTAAGTATATTTTTCAAGATATTAAAATGTTGGTCTCTGAAACCCCAAACAGGCTATGAGGGTTAAGTTCACAGTCATGCTATTTCATGAACAAATTCATCCCCCACCCTGGTAAGACTTTCAGTTCAAAGACGGTTTACTACACTGTGTTTTCATTCTCTAAACGCAGACCAGCTTGTATTGTGTTCTGCCTGCCTCAGCAAAGAAGCTCATTACTTCCCTCCTTTTGTTTTATTATGTTCAGCAAATTAATAAATGGGGAGAGTGCTGGAAAAAAAACAGATATGAAAATGTATACTTTGCATTATTAAAAAGGCACAGCCTCCAAAGGTTACACAGGGCTATTGTGGCACTACAGTGTGTGAAATGTAATTAAGGGGAGGGTGGAAGAGGGGCGCAGATAAAACCTCTGTGGCTGGTACCACCTCCCTCTTGTCATCTTTTTCTTCCTTTTTTTTTTCTTGTGCATTCCCTCCTGAAACTTATTCTCTCCGAACTAATTTTGCATGACATATTGCGTTTCTGCATCAGCTATCATGAGGCTACCTGTGAATTAAACAGGGCCTTGATATACAGGCAAATGCGCGGATTACATTTCAGACGTGCAGATACTTCATACTCCTGCTGTGATTTATTAATTCCAGCAAAACAAAACTCACAACATCGCTTACAATTGCATTTGTCTGAGACTAGGCACAAGCAAATGGAGGATGGAAGAGTTATAGGGATGCTTTGGAAAATAGGAAGGCTGAGAAGATGGATACGTGGACAGCTTCAGAGCCGGCAGAGAATACGCATATAGGTGGATGAAGTCAGTCATGTGTCCTTGAATACACTACGTCTTGATATAAATTTTTCATAGCTCATAAATTTATGAGTTAATAGAGAACTTTTGTTTATTGCCTTTCTTTACATGATGATAAAATTATCTAACATATTTCTTTTCTTAGAAGTCGGACCATGCTGAGAATTATGGGTATTTTAGTTTTCAATATCATCACATTCTACCAACCATAAGTAACTTTGCATCAACATGTCTACTAACTCTCATTAGATTATTAGTAGACTGCCTGCTTTAGGGTTAGGGTGGGTTAGGGTTAGGGTTAGGGGGGTTAGGGTTAATATCGGCTAACACTTTATTTTGATGGTTCCCCAACCACTACTGACTATAAGTAACTTTCCAGCTACTTGTCAACTTATTCTGCTAACCCTGACCCTAACAGTCTAGTACTCTAATGAGAGTTAGTTGACATGTAGTTGCAAAGTTACTTATAGTTAGTAGAATGACTAAAGTGAACCATTAAAATAAAGTGTAACCCATTTGTCCTTAAGTTCTCATTTTTAAATGGCTTGAATGATCCTTATTACCAGCAACATGATCACCATAATAGTGAGTTCAACAGTCCATCACCATGGCAACAAATGTCATCCATCATCAAAATAATTGTTATAAAGGAATTCAGTATGTATTTGTTAGTCTGTCAATGTCCACTGCCATTTTCTGTTCTATTCTACGTGTCCATGACTAATGAATGACAGCATCATTAGATCAAAAAATAGTGTTTGATAGTGTGGCAAATTTGTCAAGCATTGTCATTGCTTTTTAGCACACAGATTATGGTATAATATAGGATTGATCTTGATTGGTGGGATCCTGTTGCTTAAGAATGTAAGTTGCAAACTAAAGGGGTGTTCGCATTGACAGTGATAAAATTGCTGGTGTCGCCAAGTCGCTGTACTGGTTGCTAGTGGGTGTTCCAATTGAACTGCAGTATCCAACTATCTCATGTGAGCTCTGCTGTCTGTGCTCCCATTGGAAGTTGCCTCGAGGTGTCGATGGATATTTGCATAAAGTTGAATTCTGTTCAAATTCATATCCAATGGTCTCAAAATGAATGACTTTTAGTAGCTGTAAATCGTTTCAAGTGTGCACGCCCCTTAGAGGTGGAGATCAATCCCAAGATGCTGATTAGTAGGGCTGGGCCAATAAGTGACGATTTAGTAGGATCACAGTCCCACCCTGATCACAGTAGTGTTCTGATGGAAGGGCCCTCCAGCCACTGCACTGTATGTTAAATGAATTTGTTTCAGTTGTCATTATTCGAGATTAAAGACTTTAGTTTTTATGTTCACAGATGTGTAAATCTTGATATAAAGTTTGAGATTTCTTGCTAGCCGGAGAACAGAGAAAGAGTAATGCACACACAGATGCTTCATTTACAGATTAAATAATTAGCATCAATTGCATTTAGAAGTGTATTATCTGCAATAGTTACTTTACAGTGCAGGCTTCAAGTAGCATAATAGCATAATTTCTGTTGTGCAAGCAAAATATATAATCTAAAATATCATAATTTAATTTTAAAGGGGTCCTTGATTATGATTTCACTTTTTAACTTTAGTTAGTGTGTAATGTTGTGTAATCTGCAAAGTTACGACACTCAAAGTTCATTGCAAAGGGAGATATTTTCTTTTACAGAAATCGCTTTAATTTTGTGTGTCTCTTTAAATGCAAATGAGCTGCTGCTCCCGGTCCCCTTTCCAGAAGAGGGCGGAGCTTTAAGGACTACAACAAATGGCTGGTAGGGACTACAGCGAGCTTCTTTCCGGATTGATGACATTACAAACCACAAAATTTACATGGGAACATGCAACAAAAGGGGGTGAGGCCATGTTGGGCTGCTTTAGAGAAGAGGAAGAGTTGTTGTAATAGAGTGTTGTTACCATGCGGTCATTTTACGCCGGACTGCTTCACAAACAAGGGTCAATTCAATGCTGGATTTGCACAAAAGATTAACATGACAACACATGCTACTCAATGAGATGACTCAACCTCACGGCAACTACATACATTTATCCACTGACCATTCAACTAAACATCCAGATGCATTCTAAAATTTGTAACTTCTTCCTGAGTCTCTCCATCAGTGTCCGACTCCGGTTTGAACAATGTAAGGCTGAACACCGTTACTGACTATCATCATTTTGGCTGCGTGAGATTCTCCGGCTTTGTTGTTGTTGAGTAACCGAAGCTCAAGCCGTTAAAGCTCCGCCCTCTTATGGAAAGCGGGCTGGGAGCAGCAGCTCATTTACATTTAAAGGGACACATACAAAAATGGCATGTTTTTGCTCACACCCAAATAGTGGCAAATTTGACAAGCTATAACAAATGATCTGTGGGGTATTTTGAGCTGAAACTTCACAGACACATTCTGGGGACAATAGAGACTTATATTACATCTTGTAATCTTGTAAAGGGGCATTATAGGTCCCCTTTAATATTGGAAGACACTGATTAAAAAAAAAGCACAAAAAAAAATCATGCAGTCAATAATCGATATGTGCTAATATATCATGCATCCTTAATGGATATAGACATGGACGATCTGAAAGTAGGCTCTAAAAGCATCATCAAAATAGCCAAAGTAGCTATTTAATAAATGAAGATGCAAGGGATGATTCTGCGTAAATAAGTGAATATTTTTGTGGGTGGAGAGACCTACTCCTTTTAATAACATGTAAATGAGTATGTTAAACTTTAGTAAAACTGTTAGGAGACTATAGAGATTGTGCACTTGTCATTTAAATAACTCACAGAGAAAAAGTGATACCAATCAGAACAATCAATTCACCACCTACATGATTTACCATCTTTTTTTCCAAATGGATTTCTCTTTCAGCCTCATTAGGTTTAATCAAACACAAAAAGGTTTTCTACATCATCCTCACGCTCCATCATTTCAGTGTAACTGAGGAGTCAAGACTCTTAGCATGGTGGCTAAAACAAGATTTCCCTCATGCCTGTGTGCCCGTCTCTCCATTACAGTACAGCAAACCCCCCTACGTTCGCCTGATAAACCTTCTCTTCCACTTAATGACTCTACCTGGTACAAAAGCCAGTGATAATGGACGCCAACTGGGCCAAAAGTTGAGCAAAAAGAGGAATGATTAAGGAACCTTATTAAAAGCATCCTTGTGGAGTGGGGGACACGTGATGGAGAACACATTAAGAGACCTGATCCTTTTCAAAGCGACACCATGCTTTCCCCCGAACATCGGTGGAGGAAGACGAAGAGGAAGAAAAAACCTGATTAGGCTGACAAGCACTGAGTGATACTGCAAACCTGTTAATAACATGAAAATTAGAAGGGGCTCATGCAAAGAAAAGAGATTAATTTAGCTGGAGTCCATCTTCGCGGCAAATTGCGAAGTTGTGAATATGTTCGCAGATAATGAGCCTTCCTACTTGTCAGCTCACTTGTCATTTTCTGTAATTAATGTTAAGGAAGACTCCTTCCTGATGGTTGGTATTACTCATGTACCGGGGAAAATTTCTTCGGAGAAATAATTTACATTTATTATCATCAGTCTGTTTGTGTGGTTTATTTCACGGCGGAGTAATTTATTGCAGCACCGTTTCGAGCTCCTTGATTAGTCACTCGTCAGACTGAGATGTAATTTTTTTTTCTCCCCTTCTGATGTCTGGGCTGGGGGAAATGAAAGTGTTGTGCCATCACATGGGTGCCTGGGCGGCAATGGCACCTCACGGCTGCCTATTGCCATGTCTCTTTTTAAAAACGCAAATCGCGGTAGGGCTTTAGTGAAAAGGCTGATGATTACAAGACTTTGTAGAACATTTCTCCTCTTTTTTCTTCTTCTTTAATGCCAAACGTACCCATTATTTTACTGTCCTTTCATTTCGCCTCTTGGATTTACATACAGACATTTTCAGAGAGGAATATTATTGTTTATGCCCTCAGTTTTTGCTAATTCAGTCATCTTGCTACAACATGCTCAATTTGATGTACAGTAATAATAGCATTCATTCTTAATCAAACAATACTTTGAAGAGCTACAGTTCCCCAACTGATCATCAATATACTGTTTATTTATTTATTTTTTGCAGTGCCAGACAAGATTGACTGCTTGGTAAAGAAATGCACAGCAATAACAAAAAAATACAGCCCTCTGTGCAAACAAGCTATTATTTTCAGGAACCGAGAGTAAACATGACCTTGACCAGATCTTTAGAACAAATGTAAGTTGTTGTTTCCAGCCAAGTCAGCCTATTTCATAATTTCAAATAGTATGTTTATGTTATATGTTCATTCCAGAGGGAACGAGTAGTGCTGGGTTGAACTGGCTTTTTTGCTCACTTTGAGGAAATGACATAACTATACATTATGACAATAATATATTATATCATGAAGCCGCATATATAGCCACAATTAATCAAAGCTTTGCTGATGTAATAACGACGAACAATAAACAAAAAGTAACTAACATTTTAGACTTTTGTAGGCCAACCCACACTGGTCACACTGGTTTCCTCGACAAAAACCCAATAGGATTTCTCCATTGTCTAACACATTTCTAGGTTTTGGCCTACAAAAATATGTCATCCCTGCACCACTTTAAATTGCCAGTTACTTTGCATTTTTGCAGCACCAAACAGTTCTACTAACCAATAAGAAGACATGCATATAAACTACAATGGAAAAACATGCAGAATAAATCCCTTGATTTGCAACAAATAGTTCACTTGACTTTGCCTCAACAGAGGATATGATTAGATAACTTGACTAACCAGGAGTACAATTTCATTGCACAGCATCTCAAATGTTGGTTTGGTCATTCTAAAATGCCTAAGCCAAAGTCTTTGATTAAAATGGTTGGGTATAATTACCTCAAACACCTTTCTCACGATTGCACGATTTCACAAACATCAGGCATCTACCTCTGAATGCAAGATAACATGACAATGTTTATTGCACTTTGTGAGATCTGAGGCGTACTGAGCCCCCAAAGGGACATGGTGGTGGAAAATGTTTTGCGTTCCCTCGCAAAAACTTTGCGTTCCCCTGAGACACATTGCATTTGCTCGCAAAAGCTCTTTGCAAGAAAATGCAAAGTTTATAGATCCAAACGTTTTGCGATCAAACTCAAAGGTTGTGCGAGTGAATGCAATGTTTCTCTGGGGAATGCAAAAGCATTTGACAAATAATTTTCCCTTCATCTCATATTTTTTACCTTCACCGGTCACTTTAGGGGCTCTGTAGAGGCGCAAGTAATTAATGATGTACGAAAAAGAGACAGTGGTTTCCACGATTGCAGCGACTTCCATTTTTTTTTACAGATAATTTTGCGCCAATTCCCCAGGAAGTGATGATTTTGTTCTCTCGTATTCGCAAATAAGATAAATTTCCAAATTTGTTTGGAAATTTTGCTAATGACTCACTCATAAAGGCAGTCACTCATTCATGAATAAATCTTTTAAATGAATGATTCAATGATTCACTCATAAAGGACAGTCACTTGTCGCCATCTACTGGTGTAACAATGTGGCCTGCAGTATGGTGCACCATAGTTAACCAAATTATCCAGTCATAAGCTACTTTTTCATAAAACTGGTATGCACCCATTTAAAACATTCTTCTTTCCCCCTCTTTAATCCTATGGCTGATATTAAGAGGTCATTTGTACAGGGAGAAATGTTTCAATTCTCCTGTGTTTTTTACACAGCTCCAGAAATGAAATGAGGGTCTCCACTCTGCCACAACCATAACTCAAGCAATATTCATCTGAGACATATATTCAAATCAGCCTCGGCTTGGGCTCTCTGCTTTGCTTTAGCTTTGTGTTGGCAAATTTATAAGCCTACTTCTTAAATGTATTATTCATCAGGGTGTGTAAATAATGCATGCTTGGTTCCATAGTAAATTAACCCTTTACCTTACCTAAGCTATCAGAGTCATTGTTTTGAAAGGCAATTATGTCATTTAATTCATGCTGTAATTAATACCGTAATTAGCTTAAATACTCGGCAACCCAGTGCCACTGCTAAGCTGTCTTAATTAAACAGATTGAAAGGTTTATATGTCTGTTTTTCTTCACAATCAGATAGTCTCAGCTGCAGCGAGGGACAGTTAGACAATCTGAAATGCAGAAACAAGCATTGAAAAGAATGTAAAACAATGTGAAGATTTCTTTGAAGATTCACATTTTTCCCCAATCACTTTCTAAATGAACATCCGCAAGTTCATTCAAACCAGTAATAAAACAATTAGTTGATTCATCAAATTGAGCTCATGTTCAAATCAGGCTCTGTAATGCTTTTGTGATTCATGCTTAAAGATCCGAAACATAATGGCCCGGAGCGGCCGTGTCTCAGCTGCTCTAAGTAAATGTGGAGGACCCACGTAGGGAAGTGCACTCTTGTGTTTTATTGTTCTGAGACTGCAGGGAGGCAAGTGGACAGCTAATCCAGGGCTGGAGAGTTTTTATCCCTGCTCTATCTGACAGTGATAGAAAGTGTTTTCCCCAAAGTAGAAAAATAGTCGGAGGTAGATGAAATAGTGAAGTGGTCAGTGAATACTGAGGAAAAATTCAGGCCTACTAGCACTTTACATTGCTGAGCGGAGAATAACGAGTAGTTTCATGAACAGCAAAGGTATGGTTGCATTAGCGAAACTTAGGCAAAATTTTGCAGGCAAAGTCCATTGGCAGGTCCATTGTGCATTATCAATCAATGCATTGAGCGCTGCTTAAGGCCCTTCCACACTGAACGCGACATGAAAAAGCGAGGTGAATCATGGAAGAACGGACCTTTCACACCGAAAGCGAAACGACTGATCATCTTCTGCTAATTCACACCTGCACGCTAGGTGGCGCAGACCAACAATGCATTTGTCCTCATGTGTCTTGTATATGGCTTTAACATCGTCCGCTACATAATATTCAGCGTTAAATTAAGATGAATAAAGTTTGGTACTACTAGACATCATAAAAATAATATAATTAGGAGGTAAAATTAGCATCAAGCTCCATTTCAAAATTTCTCTGATTATTAATGTCTTTGCTCAAAAAGCACTTTAAACCATCATCAAGTTATTGTAATAATAATGTGATATGACCTAAAGTGGGTTTTGATTCGATAATGGGCAGACATGCATTCTTTGTACATTTTATAATGGATTGAACACTAAATCTGCTTATCATTTGTCATAAACATCCTTTATTGTTATAAAAATATCATGAGCTGCATAAAAAACACAGAAAACATATCGTCATAATCATATATCTCTTTGTCTTCATATTTTATCTGATTATTGTCTAATCACAGGTCGAAAAAATCCTCGCTTTTTCGTATCGCGAATGTTCGCACCCAGTTTGAATAACCTCATAGGGATCTATTGTTTTGATTCAAGAGCATCATCGCGGCGAACATTTGTGCCAGATTTCGCGTTCAGTGTGAAAGGGCCTTTTGAAAGGGCCAGTGTGAAAGGGCCTCAGAGCTCACTTCCATACTAAGCAGCTTTTTGGTGGTAAACGCTGCAAATTTGTGAGCTCTTGAATTTGATGCGAAATCCGTGTGGAGAAATGTTTTGCCTCACACTAAATTCCAGATTGCGCAAATTCTTATTGAGATGATTGCATTTTGCCTGCATGATTTTGACGTTCAAAGGAAAATGTGACCACACTCTAAACCAGTGGTTCCAAGCTACGTTCCTAGAGCCCCCCCAACACTGCACATTTTGCATCTCTCCTTTGTCTAACACACCCATTTCAGGTCTTGGAGTCTCTAGTAATGAGCTGATGACTTGAATCAGGAGTGTTTGATTAAAAAGACATGCAAAATGTGCAGTGTTGGGGGGCTCCGGGAATGTGGTTGGGAACCACTGCTCTAGACGAGTTTCTGAGCATATTTAACATATTCTTTTTGAGTCTTTATGTCCCTGATGTACTAAAGTAATGAACAGCTAATGTAGTGAGGTTTCAAAAGACAAAAAAAGATCTGTATTTCCTTTAGCGGAGCTTCTCTCTATGGTGTTGACACAATGCGTGGCCCTCCATGAGCGGGTTAACTGTATTTGGTTTGCAGTGATTTTATCAGTGTCGTTAGAACATTCATTGAACTAAGTGAGAAATCCATCAAATGGTGACAGCACACTTTAGACTAATGGCTGTTAGGCGATAATAATTTTTAATATGATTTTTATTTCACTTAATTTCATCTCCTCTAAGCTAAGGTCCCATGTCAGAGGATTCAGTATGGGGGAGATATGTTGATGTGTTTTAGATGAGCTCACCTGCTGTCGAAGAGCAGAACATGAGATACACTGACGTTGATTTTCCATTCACCTTGTTACTCTCTTCACAATACATTAGATTCTTCTGAATCTCATTTTGGTTTCATACTGTGGAATATTTTCTATCAACTTGTCTATCTGTGTGAGTGTATTTTTCTTCCCCCTGCAGTATTGCTCACAGTTAATGTCAGTGTTGTTCTTGACTGAAGGGTTAGGGATAGTTCACCTAAAAAAAAAAAAGATTTGTATCTATATGGCTTTCTTTATTCTGTAGAACACAAAAGGAGATTTTGTGAATAATGTGCTGACTGCTCTTTTCCATGCATGCAATTACAATAAATGATGACTGAGGATTTCAAGCTTCAAAAAAGGACACAAATAGACCATAAAAATTGGTCAATACATTTGCTATTGTCATTAATTTAGAATGATTATTAAGGTTATCCTCTTCGGATAAGGTTATCATCTAATTCTCCGAAAATCTGCACCTGCTCTCATTGGCACTTTTATGAGAGTTCATGAAAGAAGTAGTGATTTTCATTTTGTGAATGAATCATTCCTTTGAGTCTTTTTTTTTTTTTTTCTTCAGTGAATCAATCAATCCGTTCTGGAGTCCTTGTCTGAATGATTCATTCATACTCACTGGACGGATTCAGTTCTTAAGATCAACTGAGATCAATGATCCGTCCACAGCAGCTCACTCGTGGGGAAGATTATCAGTGAATAACACTGAATTAAATTTATGATAATGATGCTAAGAAAAAAAGTCTACTGGTTTGAAATAACATGAAGGTGAGTAGCCAAATGATTTGTTGGGTGAACTGTTCCTTTAAAGGGTTCATGACATGAGAAATCAAATTTGCCTTGTTCTTTTGAAAGAGGCCTTTGTACCATTAAAACACAACATGTCCTCCAACCAATTCGCCCATATAGGGCCGTTTGTCAGTTCCCTGAAATATGACGCATAGGAACATTTACTAAAGTTGCGCCCCTATCGACAACACTTTCATTTTAATGCATTGTACCCTTTTATCTGCGTCATATTTTGGGTTTCGCGTAACTCAATTGGTAGAGCATTGCAATATACAACAATATGCAATCATGTGATCATGCGATCGTGGGTTCTATTCCAAGGAACGCATGTGCTCATAAAGTGTATATGCACTATAAATCACTAAGGGTAGGTTTAGGGTTGGGGTAGGTGTAGTCTTTAATAAAAAAATGAGTTTTGCTAAATGGAAATAGGATAAATGGTGGGTAAGGGACCGTGTAAAAAAAAGGTCCACACATTGCATTTAAATGATCACGGATTTTGATTGGTAACGACGGTCATGCATCATTTCATGACAGCAGACATAACACGACACTGTCTTTATTTTTATGCCTGCTAGAGGGCGCGTGACTTTAAAATGTAAAAATACGTTGTAATAAGGTGCTTGAAAAAACGACCTATATAGTCGTTTTTTTGGAGGAGGATAGTCTTCCCTCCTCATTTTAAACAACAAAGCATATTTAATCAAGCTTTAAATACAGCTTGTTTAGATATTGGGGGACTTGTGACATCACATGGGCAAATACATTTGCATATGACTGCCTCCAGAGCAAGACATCAACGAATAGTTTTACATCATCGCACCATAGGCTGTTCAGTCGCTTCACGGCTTTGCCTAGACTGAATGCGAGCGTTGCGTCAAAAGCAAATATAACCCATTATAATCAGTGACAGTGACAGTGAAGTGACATGTGGCCAAGTGACCCATACTCGGAATTTGTGCTCTGCATTTAACCCATCCAAGTGCACACACACACCGTGAACACACACCCGGAGCAGTGGGCAGCCATTGCTGCGGCGCCCGGGGAGCAGTTGGGGGTACGGTGCCTTGCTCAAGGGTCTCACCTCAGTTGTGGTATTGAGGGTGGAGAGAGTGCTGGATATTCACTCCCCTCACTGACAATCCCTGCTGGACCTGAGACTCGAACCCATAACCTTTGGGTTACAATTCCGACTCTCTATCCATTAGGCCACGACTGTCACTGACACTGTCTAGATACAATATAAAGATGAGTGTTCACTTTACTCTGCACTCTTGAGTCTGCCGACAAGAGAACAAATGGAAGAGTAAATAAAAGCATAAAGGAACATTCGCTTTGACGTATTCTGTTTAAACAGCTCGTTTGTGTTCCTGTACAGACTTTGGAAGGATGCATCAGGAACAAGTGAATGGTTTATTTTTAATCGGTCCTGGATCCCATCGGGGGGTTATATGTTTGTTTAGAGAATTTGACCACAGATTGTTTTGTAAACAAGGCACAATGCAATGGAGAGTTCGCAAAGAAACTTTTGTTGACAAGATGAAGCAGTCAGCTGAGTTATATGTACAAGTATGTATGTATGCATGCATGTATGTATGTAGCTATATTAGAGTTGCGCCAATGTATCAGCCGATTTTTGCTCAATTTACAACCATCAGCATATCGACTATAGCAGGAAAAAGGCCGATATAACAAACGGTTTATTAATTAACTGCGTGAAGGCACTGAGCTGTATATTTTATGTTGTATAATCCTACCGCTGCTGTTTGTGCTTTAATGATAATCAAAAAAAAAAGACAAAAAAAACCAACAACTATTATTCTTGACTAAATAACTTTTGTAACTTTTATAAGTGTAGTGGACCCCATCTGAATGACGGCCAAAACTTTACTTAATAAAACGTAAGTTTATTGTGTCCGTTTTTCGCTCCAAAAAACCCCCGAAAACTGTTAAACCAATATCAGTATCGGCCCCAAAAATTCCTATCGATGCATCATATATGTATGTATGTATATTATATATATATATATATATAAAATATATTTTATTAACATGTGTAAGATTATTGTAAAAAATACATGCGGCCCTAAGAGTCTTTTACAATACTTTTATGCTCCTGAGGTGTTTTAGAGTACGAGACCCATAAAGCCTCACCTCTGACCATTAGCGCACCAGGGGACGTCAACATTATCTGAGCAACCTCATCTGTTGTGCAGACATCCAGCTTTATAGGAGCTCTCATCTGTGAACAATCTTCATCATACAGCAGACTCTCCACAAAATATCCCTTAGTAATAGTACATGATCATTCCTTTTGTGCTCTGATGATCATTCCAAATGTATTTTGTTTTTTTTTACAGAAAATGAGAATTATCATTAAAATGTAATGTAGCTGTTTTTAATGGAGCTTTCTAGTTTCATTCCCCCTGCATCAGTAAATAGATGATGGATCCGATTAATCAGATCTCTCCCACTGCCAGGAATATATTGAACGCTGTTTTCAGTTCAAAGGGGATTCATTTTGATTACAATGAAATGCGATTTTGTAATAGTTTAAATGTAACCGTGGCCCCTTTTACTCTATAATTATTCAGAGTTTGATGCAGTTCTGGTACCAAACTAATTTTACACTTGCCTTCAGAAATTTCCCCCTCTCCACTCTCACAGCCTGTATCTCCAGAAACAATCTATCGCCCAGCAGAAATTGGCTGAAACATAAAGAAACAAGTGGAACGGAAATTCATTTTGCACAACAGGATTATCGGCCCCTGTGCCTCTTATCTTCTCCTGCCTGTTTATAGGAAGAAAAAGCAAAGAAAGATCATTTCACAATTAATGGCAAAAGATCCTGGACTCTCGCTCAGCAGCCATTAGACAAAACGTTTTGGAGAAATACTTCTCCATATTTCTTGACTTTAGGTTTCAATTGTCTTGACCCTGGCTGTATTAATGGATAGGCTAATAGCCAGCGAGAATACTTAATTTATGCCAGGGTGAATTAAGAAGAGGTAATGGATTTTGCTGCTTAAAAAAGGGCCAGAGCGAGGCTTTTTCCATGGTGCTTATCAAGGAAATCAAATTATCATATTATCTCTCTGAGTGGCTCTTTTGAAGCCATTTTTCACATTATCTTTGGAGAATAGTTTTGACACTCCTAACACGAGGCTGGCTTTATTGTGGCTTGCCAGAACATTCAGTAACAAAAGCCGGTAATGATTTTCTAACTTTGAATGAGCGGATTGGCATTTACTATCACGCCGGGGACCATGAAAGGCAAATAACCTGGATGACAAAGATCCTATTAGAAGTCTTAGATGGGAATCGTGTAATAAGAAGTCTAAAGTTCTGTGTAGAGAAATTAAATATCCTATTCAAAGGCTTCTTGTATCCCTCAACTTATACATACAATGCAGCCAGTGGGACTCTTTACACAAGCTCAAGTGAGCGCGCGCACGCACACACGCACACGCACACACACACTGCTTTACTTTCGATGGGACTTGTTTGCTTCAAAGTTTATTACACCATACATTTTCAGGGGAGTAGATGATGATGGCAAAAGGCAGCAGTTATTGCAAGGGATGTAGGGAGAAAAGATGACAATAATATATAATAATCCATTCCAATTTAACAGCTTCCTTTCTCATATTCCAGCAGTCTTTTTTTTCTGGACCAGGTAGCTGCACAAGCTTGGCGGGTGACAGTGTAATGAGAAATATGATAATTTCCAAGCACATTAATTTCATGTCCTGTGGGTTTTGCAAGATCACTTGTTATTCTCAACAAATTAAATCACTATTTCCCCTAGTATCACCCAGTGTACACCTATATATATTCTGGCGTTAAATTAATTGTGTATATACCCTAAGTTCTTTTAAGCCTGTAAATAAACAAGGTTTAAGATTTTGGAAAATGTTATGACATAAAATAAATAAGAAATAATAATTTTTAAATTCTGTATGATCAAAAGTAACAGTATTAATAATGCTACAAATAGTTCTGTTTCAAATAAAATCTGTTTTTTTAAATCACAGAATCCTGAAAATAAAAGAGAAAAATCATGGTTTCCACAAAAATATTAAGCAGAACAACTGTTTTCAATGTTGTTAATAATAAGAAATGTTTTTGAGCACCAAACCAGCTTATTAGAATGATTTGTGAAGGATCATGTGACAATAAAGACTGGAATAATGATGCTGAAAATTCAGCTTTACCATCACAGGAAGAAAATACATTTAAAATATATTCAAATAGAAAACAGTTATTATAAAGTATTACCTAATATTTCACAATATTACGGTTTTTGATCAAATAAATGCAGCCTTGGTGAGCAAAAGAGATATAAGAAAGCATAAGAGAGATCCTTCAAAAACATAAAAAAAAACCTCACCGACCTCAGACTTTTAAACATAGTATACAGAAGGTCGGATGTTCTTCCGCTGATGCACAAGATGCTCTTTGGATCATCTTAAATCATATTATAGAAAAAGAACATCATTCTACAACATTCATTAATTTTTTCAATTCAGCAATTCACTCAGATGAAGAAGGCAAATGTTGTATTAAACTATATATGTATATAAAAAAAAAAAGAAATAGAAGTAGTGGTCTCAGACTTTTAGACCTTGATGTATCATAAAAGTATGTGTTTAGTAATAAGATTTAGCATTATTTGAAACATGTTCCATATTGTTACAGTTGCTGTAAGCCATTCTTCCTATGCATTAGTCCACATTTGCAACCTTGTCTTTACATCATCCCTTGGTCTCCTCTTCTTGATGAAGACACATTCCCTCACTACATTTTATTATTATTATTATTCCTAGCAGAGGAAACAGATTTGCCCGTCACCCAATGTTGCTACACACCCGGGGGATTGCCAATCGGTGTCAGGAGTGAACTTGAGGCCCCCCTTCTGTCAAACTGCAGTGTAAGGTTGGCAGTTATTTGGGCTTTGTTTGTAATCTTTCTCGGCGCTTTGTCGGGGGGGTGCGCGCTGATATTAGAGCGAGTGCACAAAAGCCCCTCGAGTGGTGTCACGCACAATTAATGTCCCCAGGTAGCGACTCCATTAGCCGTATGAACTCCGGCCGCGCCAGGGAATACTAATGGCTGAGGTGCCGGGGGGCATTAGAGGAGAAAGTGCCCCCCCACCCAATATGCCAGTCCCCCATCACCCACCCAATTCACTTCACCCTTCAACCTGACTAGGACATGTTCCTCCATCTCACTTTATATCCCAGCCCCCGTCACCTAGTGCCATATACTGAAGCACTTTGCTTCACCACCCTAGTGGATCACTGCTAAGGAATATATAATGTTTGGACAATTCAAAGAAGACATGGATTTGGCCTTCACCACATCTTCAAACTATTTTGAAGTTGACGGCAAAAGTTCTAGGATATATTTATGGGTTGGAGGAACTTTGAAGGATACCAAACATTAAAATAATAACATAAAATATCTAAAAATACATAAATGTAAAAGTACATTTAAATTGTAATACATATGTAATATATATTACAGTATAATACATATTCTTTTATAAATAATCTATTCATATTTTTAAAATACATTTAGGGAAAAAAAAAGTAATATGTTTAGATATAGAAAACAATTAAAACAAAAAGAAAATATATTTATGTAAATAAATATTTACATAAATATTGGCAATATATTTTGGCATCTCCTGTATATTTTGAAATACACACAATACTGGTCAACATTTTGGAATAATTATTGATTTGTATTTGATCAAAAACATTAAAAACAGTAATATTGTGCACTTTTTCATGGGAATAATTTGAAATGACAATTTTAAATGTAATATATTTTAAAATGTAATGTGATCTGTGATGGCAAAGCTTTCAGCAGCCATTACTCTAGTCTTCAGTATCACGTGATCCTTCAGAATTTTTTTTCTTTACAAATGTTTTATAGATATACATGAACATATCTGAAAATATATATTTTTTGTTGTATGCAAGACACAGTATAAATTTAGTCATGTTGTTGGTGTCAGAAATGTACAAAAGCAGCATCATTATGGGATTCTTGCCTGTAGCTTGATCTTAATGACATTGTAGTTTCCACCTCTCACAAAAAGCCATGCGATGAATGATTCCACAATCCATTTATCCATCTGTTGATTTCTCCCTCTGTGAAAAGAGGGCCACCTTCAGCGTGATCAATGTCAGTTTGCTTTCCACTACCTCTCTTCAAATCCCACATGGTCACATGACCTTGGACACTGATAATCGCCATGCCGACCTTGCCTGTGTTGCCATGTTCACCGGTTGAGCTGAACTAACAGGCTGCCTGCTGAACTTACCCCCGGGGCTAACACACACACACACTTACCCCACATTCTCACACAACCCCTGCTTCAGCATGGCTGAATTTAGGGAGGCTGTTAGCCTGGAAACTACCATGTCTTATAGCACAGCTCAGTAAAATACAACTGCCTAACAATAAGACTACAAATCGACATGTAAGGAAAATTGGAAATGATGGAAGATGAAATGCAATAAATACATATAGAACATTTTCTAACAGTCAGAATTAAGTAAGGAATAACTGACTCCGGGCCGTTGAATTATTAGAAAAATAATGCACACCCGAGGTGGTAATGCAGTCACAACGAGAAGCAGAGTTACACCTTGGGTGTGCATTATTTTTCTAATAATTTAAAAACGCCCGGAGTCAATTATTCTGCTTATACTACGGTTACCACTCCTCAAGACAATGTTCATGTGTTTTATATCAAGACATTTTTCAGGTTTTTGTCTTTAAAACACCTGGTGTGTAGGACTAATTTCTTACCCATCTCATCCCAAGCCTCTGTTGCTAATTCCAAAATGTCATTTTAGAGCTAAAGAAGGCTTAAGGTATTAAAATGTAGACTAAAGCAGTTACTAGAGAGAGAGGTAGAGAGATTGATTTATTAAGCATGTGTGAATTACCTGAGTCTACTAATAGCAAAGCTGTAAGTTTAACTGCTTCAAGAACAGCGATGTTACTACCTTGATACTGAGAAATGTCATGAATCTTTTAAAATTCAAATCTAATGTATGTTTCTTGTTTGTGTGCTAGTGTTTGTCTGAACTGTGTGTGATTTATGGGAAAGAGAGTGAGAGAAAGAGAGTCTGCTTTCCATAGATCATAAAACTAATTTTCTGGGGAAAATATGAAATTGGTTTGTAATTTTTGTCCTATTGTTTGTTATATCTATTTGCATGGTCAGTGTCTTTGTGGGTTTTATATCTTTTGCTGTTTTGGGCTTTAAGGACCTTTGAAATAACTGAAGTAATTTGTGAAGTGATATGGTACTGTAAAGACCTGCCTGAACTGCTTTAGCTGTGTGTATCCAGAATAATAATTCTACATCAATAATTTCACATAGTTCGTCAACCAATCAGAATCAAGCATTTAAGGGATAGTTCACCCAAAAATGAAATTCCGTCATCATTTACACACCCTCAAGTTGTTCCAAACCTGTATGAATTTCATTGTTCCGCTGAACACACAAAAAAAAGATACTTTGAAGAATGTTGGTAACCAAACACTTGATGGATTCCATAGTTTATTTTTTCTATAATATGGAAGTCAATGGGGTCCATCCAATCAAATAATAAGTCAAATCTGAAATTAATAAAATGTGATCAGTAATTTATTTCCATACAAATATTTAGTGTCCTTTCAAGTATTTCAAGTGTCCTTGTCAGAGTCTAGAAACAAAAATCCACAAGTGTAACCTTGTTCTTTTTCATATTTGAGGAAATAAACATCTCATGTTTTTGCCAAAGCATTTTTTGGCTCTTCTGGCATGTGTCCTAATATAACTGTGACGAGCAGGGCGGGCAAGAGCCGCGAGGGAACGGCACGAGGCCGGGGACGCAAGTGATAATGAGCATCACCTGCGAGGCGCGCCGGCCTCGAGTCTCTCACGGAGGAGCTCCGGGAGCATAAAAGGAGGAGCGACGACAGTGAAGGACGAGAGAGGACCAGGCCTGGATATTATTTTATGTTTTATCATGTTTGTGTGGCCGGCGGACGTCCGCGAGGGTCTGCCGGCATTACTTTTGTTTTGTTTATTTTGAGTTAAAGTTATGTTTGAACATTCGCCGGTTCCCGCCTCCTTCTTCCCGTACATACGAACTGTGTTACAATAACATTTCTCTTCTTTGCTGGTCAAAGCTGCTCAAGAGCACTCTCTAACTGTGAATATGAATGGAACACACATCATAAGACTGTGTTTCGCAGATAAATGCTCAACATATCGTTATCATTCGGGTCTACTTTCCAGTAATTTATGCCATTCTGATAAGTAAACATAAGAAACAACAAACATTTCTCTTAAAATTCTAATTAATATTATTTACTGATATTATTTATTTTAACAGAGGTTGACCGAATGAAATCGCACATTATCATGAATAAAGCTGTTGACAATGGTGTCAAGTTTTCTAATTGGTGTCAGATTTTTTTTAGGTATAGCAGAATCTCTACCAGTTGACACATTTATTCTGTCACTTGGTCTATACCATCATGCCACCAAGCCTTAGAGCCAGGACCTGCCATATGGACTCAGCAAGCCAAGAACACTTAGTGAAAAATGCTCTTCTCAGTCAGAATGCATGAGTGCAGACCTAAGGTAGCCTGTATTCAAACCCTGCCTTTATCACATTACCAATTACGCATTATAAATAGAGCGTGCCTCGCTTTGTTTCCAAGGCTTACTCCATCACGCCATGCAGTCATCACTCAATCTGAAGCCCACACGGCGTCAACCTGCCCTACTTGAACGCAGTCACTCAGCGTTTCCCCCCTCCTGAAAAGACGCATGCTTCATTATACTTGGCAGTAATGGCACCAACATTTGACACTCTTTGTTTGGGCTTAAGAAATCCCCGGCTGGCCAGAGAGAAAGCTGTTCACAAAAGCGATCAGAGCTGATTTCTGCCACGTCATGCTGTAAATACCTGCTGTTTAGCTGTGTAGAGGAAAAGGCCTCGTTTTGGCAAGACAGCAAGGTCGATTCTTTAGTAATTTGACATCGACATCATGATTGTGTCACTTGAAGAGTTGGCAAATCAACTTAAATTATAAAAAAATTAAAACTGATGATGGAAGTTTGGAACTCCTTTCTCGCAAATTGTATGCTTATTTTTAAGACCCCCTGAAATGACAATTCGAGTTTTGTGGTTTTAAGTCCATGTGTGTTAGTTTCAGTGTTGGGGGTAACGCATTACAAGTAACTTGAGTTACGTAATCAGATTACCTTTTCAAGTAACTAGTGAAGTAACGCATTACTTTTTCGATTTACAACAAAATATCCAAGTTACTTTTTTTTTTAAATTACACTTATTGACTGACATGTTGAGAGTGTGCGCTGTGTGAACATGACGGTTATTGTAGTTGTAGAATAAATGTGAACATGCATTTACTCATCTCACTTGCAAGAAAACATTCAGTATTCCTCAAAATGAATAAAAAACTGTGAAATGCAATCTCATAATTTGACGCAAACCTGTAATACTTAATTATATTAAATTACACAAACATCCTTTATGTATTTAATCTAAATTTATTAACCAATGTCTTTGCTGCTGACCTTCAATGACCTAATTCAACCATACTAATAAGTAAAAATTACTTTAGATTAGATTTAGAAATAAGAGAGTTGAACTTCCTTCTCCTGTATCCTATTTTTCTATAATCCAGAATGGCAGCACAGCTGAAAGTTAGTTTTGAGAAAACTGCATATCAGGGATGTGCCCGAAGCTGGGGCACGTTCAAGCTCAAACCGGTGCGCAACGTTTTGCTACGGTTTCCGGGTTGAACGACATGTTTCCTGGAAACGGTGTGCAACGGGTTTGAAATATGTTTTCTCTTGTTTGGTGGGTGTGTCAAAAATGTCAGCCCAATCAGCAACAACATGTATATAAACCACGTGGTATTAAAGAGACAGCTCGCACAATGGGTATGAATGTAACAAAAGTACTATACATATTTATATATTATGCTACTGTATTTTGGAGTGACACTTTCAAAAACCTTTCTATTCTCCTCTGATTATATAATGGTTAATATTACAATATCATAGCACAACAACAGTGATCAGCAATAATGATAAGCCTAATACTCACAATTAAAATAATAAGGTCATAAATCATAACACAGTCTCGGAGGAAAGAAGTGGATTATCCTTCATCTGAAATGTTTGTCTTTTCATCCTGAAATGCGAGACAAATGTTGGACCACAATAATTAGGAACCACAGTTTCCACAAATCCCTTCACTCGATTGGGATATTCTCTTTTATTCTGGACGGCAAGGGCACTGACTGTAACATCGAGCGTATTTTGCAGTATTAAACAAGTATTTATACCGATTTCATCAGGCTCCGAAAATTCTTCAAAAAGAACACAAAGAATGGCCTTCTCAGCTGCCATAGTTGCAACTCTTGCGTCATTAGAACAGGGTGTTCAACGCACCACTGATTCCGTTTAAGAAATGTTTTGCAACGTTTTGTAGGGGCTGAACGCAGCCCTGAACACTATGTTCAGAAAGGAAATGACGCATTCTACAGAGCCCCAAAAGGGACATGGTGATGGAAAAAAAAAAAAAGATGGGAGGAAAAAATTTATTTCAATGCTTTTGCCTTCTCTCGCAATTATATAGTTGGGTAATTATATTGTATATAATTTGCGGGCATCAGGGACCCACTATCAATATGTGAGGTATTGAAATCGCTTTTAAATGCGCGCTTGTTTTTTACTTTCACTTTCCAATTTGCGATCACATGTACTCTCTGTATAGGGAGTGGCGGTACTGACCGCACATTTTACAAGATAAGATATTTGTCAACGACCCTCGGGATCTGTTGTGCACCAAATCCTCCAACATCAACCTTGCAGTCATCTCTCCTTACTATCTTTATGTGATAAGTGAAATCTGATGTACTGTAATGTAACCGACTACCGCAGCAAGTCTAACCTTGTCCCTTTAGGGGCTCTATAGAATGCGTTATATATTTTCTGTGACTTTCAAAATTCAGAATTAGTCTTTGGGCACATCTGTACTTCATATGCTCACAAACAATCAAATGCTCTCTAGAATGAGAATGTCTCTCACCTTAATACCACCTGACTCAAGAAGTGAATCATGCTGTGACTACTATCAAAAGTTTACCATAGAAAGTTTTTTCTCTTTCCCATATACTGATGACAGAATTTCCATTTTTCAAGTTCATTGGGTTCTTAAAATGGTTAGATTAAAACACACAAATATTGATACCATAAAGCCAGACTGAATGTAAATCACACCAGGTAATTATGTTCATGGATATCGCTTATGGATCCATGATTCTATTTCACCTTTTGCTGTTCCCTCATCAGTAAAGCTCTGAGTCCTTCACATATTTTAAGTGTGTTTTTACCTCATGTGAGAGGAGATTACACTGAAATAACTGTGGAGGAGCTGGGGAGGTTGAAGAGCAGCAGTAGTTTTCAGGAGAGTTATAGCTGTTGATGAAATTAGACGTGCTTAGAGCCCTCCGGGCTGCTGGGAATTAGAGACTGCTTTAAATGGAGGGTGGATTCATATCCCTAACTCACCCTCTGTAAATAAATCTTTGCGAATTTTGCGAATACACTTTGTTTCCATTGTCTTTGTGCTCTGTCTAGTAGTATATCTTGTGGAAGGCATGCATGTTGTCATGTTGCCCTTCTTTCGTAACTGTTTTTCAGGCTGAATTATTTTAAGGGCTGCGTTTGAATATATTTTTAATGATGAATTACCACAGCGAATCATGCTGATGCTACTAGATGCATTTGAAGCTCTTTTTGGCCTAGTGAAAGTTGGAGCAGAAGCTCCAACAACTAAAAAGGTTGGTTGTATTATACAGCTTGGATTATCACTACTCACCCGCAATCCTTAGCAAATGTGGCAGCCGTTAAAAAGCCGAAATCGTGTGTCCTTGGTTCAATACAGGGCTGTCAGATGGAAAATAAGATACTATGTGGCATCTCAAATCGCTCTCTCTCACCATGTCCATCCACCAGACAATTTAAACATAACATTAAGTGCATTTCAGAGGAAATTATGTTTGAATCTCAAGCAAGATGGCCACTTTTTTTGGCCTGGGCTCAGTCGCTGCACAGATGGCACCTGGGCAAACAGTATTGTTTGTTGTGTTTGATGAGTTGGACAGCTTCAATTTGATCCGGAGATGTGAACTTAATGGGGCCGGTTTGCCAAAAGAGAGGCTTCATTTAAAAACTACTGCACAGGGAAATAACCCTGTTTGGAAAGGCCCTGTCAGAAGCTTTCATTGGAGATGGCCAGAAGATATGGCATCTCTTTACACTATTGCGTTACACATCTGCTCTGGCCCACTGCTGAGCGTATAGCATTTCACTCCTGAGATGTTTGATTTTATTACTGTCTTAAGAATGAGCCAAACAAGTGTTCCTATTGATTTGCACATTAAATATATTAGTAATAAAACAACATCCTGCAGCTAAGTGATAGTAAAATCAATAGTAATTGGTGGCAAAATATTATGAGTGCTTGGTCTGCATTCTCATTGTCTCTCTATATAACTGACCACTAAAAACAGGAGATGTTTGCACAATAAATGTGATAACTATTGATGTCGGATACATAAACTGAGCGAGCTGCAAACTTTGGAGTCTTAGTTCAACTTTGAAGAGTGTTCAAATGTACATTCTAAAAATGCTGGGTTAAAAACAACCAAAGTTGAGGTGAAAATGGACAAACCCAGCGAATGGGTTGTTTTAACCCAGTGGTTGGGTTAAATGTTTGCCCAACCTGCTGGGTAGTTTTATTTAACTCAACTATTGTTTAAAAATTACTGTATTGGTTGCTTAAAATTAACCCAAAGTATGATGGAAATTAACATAGATTGATATGTTTAATAATTGAACATTTATTAATACATTTATTGAATAATAATTAAACAACTTGATTATTACTGTAGCCTCTAGTAATTATGTGTCTGATTTTTAATTTCCATCCTATTTAGGGTTCATTTAAAGCCAGCCATATAGTACTTTTTAAACAATAGCAACTGCCCAGCACTTTGGACAAACATTTAACCCAACCATTTGGTTTTTTCCATTTTCAACCCAACTTGTTTTTAACCCAGCATTTTTTAGAGTGTAATATCACTGAGGACGATTCAGGACACTTTAGTAACCAAGATGAGGGGACTAAAGGTATGTTACATATCTGCAATATGGGACACCGGGGGGTAACACACATTGTTTCAGCATCTGTAAATCAGTGTCTTCATCTCACACTATAATATTTGCATGTTTATCTGCAGCAAACTGAAGTGTTTTCAATATCTATGACTTAGGGTGAGTTGTAACACCAACTGAAGACACAGGCATGCTAAATGATACATTTATGTATTCTATTTATGCGATGAAAACTTTTTAATTCAAAATAAAATGTAGGCTATCATAATAAAAATAATGTATTACTGTATTGTATTATGTATTACTGTTTTGCCTGAGTTCTAGTTTGTAGTTGGTTACCATGGTTTCTAATTAGTTACCAGTGGTGTAATGTAAAGAAGTAATAATACTTCGTTACAGTACTTAAGTATTTTTTGGGAGAATCTGTACTACCAACTTTTACTTTTACTCCACTACATTTCCTAAATAAAATGTATACTTTTACTCCGATACATTTTCCCAAAGCATTTTCATTTTCAAGTTTTCTAAAATAGAGCCAAATANTTTTTATATTTCTGTCAACTTTTACTTTTACTCCACTACATTTCCTAAATAAAATGTATACTTTTACTCCGATACATTTTCCCAAAGCATTTTCATTACTTACTACAAAATAAAGTCAGAGGAACACAGACTGCAAGCAAGCATGCGAAAACAAGTGCTCGCACGACTGCAGTTGATTTCATTTTCCGGGTTGAGTCGGTTGCTGGAGCGGCTGAGAAGAGTGCGCTGTCATTATACAGTACGAGAGCGGCCTCTAGAGGCGAAATAAAAACTATCACTGATTCCTCATAGAGTTTGTTTTGACACGTGATGGGAGGCTGCGCGCTGCACAGAGCGGAACACTTCAAAAACGGATTTAAAATGGTATGTTATACAGTGTACACTACAGTACATGTTTTCATATCATTATAAAGTAATTAGTTTGTTGACTAGATGCTGCATTAGTGGAGAACAGCAGTATGTTCGCCATCAAGGCTGAGGGGATGCTAACATTAGCAGTACCTCAAGCGGTTAAAACAATGTGACAAAAACACAAACTGTTTAATGTCACGATTGTTACCATTCATTTGCATTAGTTTATATCCATTTGTTCGCTGTTTTGCATTCATTATCCAGTGAAGTTGCATATTAAAACTGTATTATCATCATGCAGCGACAGAAACATAAATCAGAAATGTATTCGATTTCAGTTCTTTTTTTTTTTATCGGCACTGTAACATATTTTGATTAGATAATCAAGTTTTCTAAAATAGAGCCAAATAATGTGTGAAAGTATACATATAATAGACCCATGCTATGCATTTGTGTGTAAAGATGGTAATTTAAGCATGACTGTGGATTTATATGAAATGGTAACTCTACAATAAGAGTCCATTTGTAACATTTACATTTTAACATTTTAAAGTTGTCTCTTACATTAGTTATAATGCACTATGAATTAACATGAATGATCAATGCATAATTAATATATTAGTTATTTTGCCATTTTTTTAATTCAAAGAAACAAAATGTAAGAGAGTTAAAACTGAACACAATCTTGCTGCTCAAACTGAACAATTTAATATAAAAATGTTTTGCTCCTTTTGTATTTTTTACATTTACTTGTACTTTTAAAGTAAGTTTGATATCAAAAAATACTTTTCGTACTTAAGTACAAAAAATATCACATACTTTAAAACTTTTGCTCAAGTAATATTCTAAACAGTGACTAACTTCTACCAAATTACTTTTACTCAAGTATGATTTTCGAGTACTTTATACACCACTGTTAGCTACACACCTGTTCCTTGTTTTGTTGATCATTATCCCTGTGTATAAGCCCTCAGTTTCTCTGTACATCATCATTAATGGTAGTTGTGTTGTATTTGTAGTTCTTTGCTTTCATTAAAGTCTAGTATATCTTGTTTATTCTGCATCAGGCGTCTTTCTTTTGGATTCTACTTCATAGCCCCGTGACGATCTGCAGCAAATTGAAGTGGTTTCGATAACTAACATATTAGAGTGTAGAGTTGCACGATTAATTGTTAAAAGATCGCAATATCATTCCTAAATGACAATGATTCGCCTGTGTCAATTAAACCTTTGACAAAATCACACTGAAACAATCAAATATGTGTCGGTGCTGCCGCTGACACGGAGAGAGCAGTTTTATATGAAACACCTTCACAAACAGTCTTTTCAAAACAGTCAACCACACAGTATTGTTATTTCTGTGTTATAAAAATGTATATTATCACAGTAGAACTGTGATAAAAGTTTATAGTTTGGATATACACCGATCAGGCATACATTATTAACACCTTCCTAATATTGTGTTGGTCCCCCTTTTGCTGCCAAAACAGCCCTGACCCATCGAGGCATGGACTCCACTAGACCCCTGAAGGTGTGCTGTGGTATCTGGCACCAAGATGTTAGCAGCAGATCCTTTAAGTCCTGTAAATTGTGAGGTGGGGCACGAACCATTTTTGTTTTGTGGCAGGGCACACAGCCACCATGGAATACCATTTCCACGAAAGGGTGTACATGGTCTTGCAACAATGCTTAGGTAGGTGGTACTGTACATGTCAAAGTGTCATTCACATGGATGGCAGGACCCAAGGTTTCCCAGCAGAACATTGCCCAAAGCATCACACTGCCTCCGTCTGCTTGCCTTCTTCCCATAGTGCATCCTGGTGCCATGTATTCCTCAGATAAGCGATGCACACGCACCCGGCCATCTAAGTGATGTAAAAGAAAACGTGATTCATTAGACCAGGCCACCTTCTTCCATTGCTCCGTGGTCCAGTTCTGATGCTCACGTGCCCACTGTTGGCACTTTCAGCGGTGGATAGGGGTCGGCATGGGCACCCTGACTGGTCTGCAGCTATGCAGCCCCATACGCAACAAACTGCGATGCTCTGTGTACCTTTCTATCAGAACCAGCATTAACTTCTTGAGCAATCTGAGCTACAGTAGCTTGTCTGTTGAATTGGACCACACTGGCCAACCTTCGTTCCCCACGTGCATCAACATAATATTAATAATAATTAGTTGTAGTGGTACAGTAGTATATTTTAATCATTGTTGCCATTAGTAGTAGTAGTATTTATTATGAACACTAACCCTAACTAACTCTCCTTCAACTCGCCTTCATGCGTTTTTGTGTATGTGCTGATTTTCTTTGAATCCGAGGAAAGAATATGCTTATCCCTGTAGTTTACAGCTTGGATAATGAAAACACATCGCATCCCAAACAGTTATGATCGGGCAGTTGAGGATAATTGCATGGTTAGCCTCTCCATCTGTTCTTTCCTACAGCTTTTTAGTGCTGGGAGGAGATCAGGGCCAGTCAAGCTTCAAGCACACACTCAATATTTCTGAATACAATACATCAGGGTCCTGTTCACTCATAATCACAAATCAGCATAACACATTACCTATAGCCCCAGCATACCACGCTGCAGATAATTTCAAAGGTTATTATTTAGTTTATGATTCCATAATGACCTCAGCTGTTCAGCACCATCAGCAATGCGGGGTTCTTGCATAAGCAAAGTGAATGGCTTATTGCATCACATGTTGCGCGTTGTATGCTAACAAGGCATCTTAAGAGATCCGAAATTCCATCCATATCTCCAACACTCTCTCCGGGTGCCCAGGGGGCGATGGAGGAGTGAGCACTCTGCCATCCTGGAGGCTAACAGTGCTTTATAACCCTTCTCACAGAGGACCAGTCGCTACACCCTACTCATTAGGCATCAGGGCCCAATCTGCAAGCATTGCCAGGGAGAGGGGCCTCACCCGGGGCCCAGCCACTGCCACACCTGCTGCCCCACTCACGGAGCTCATACAGAAATCACAGGCATGAACGATGAGGCACTCGCCTTCAAACTCCAGGGACAAAAGATCCACTCTCAGCCAGCGTGTCATTTAAATAATGCAGAGCTGGAAGGAAAAGGCACGAAGAAGCAAGTTTTGGAGCCAAAATGGATATACCTCAGGGTGAAGGCTTTGCAAACATATCTGTTGTTGTTCAGCCAGCATTGAATCAGCTCAGTGGGTTGGTTTTAATCATGATTTAATCACAAATTATGGAACTGGAGTTGTGGTTTAGCGACTAGTGCACATGAGCCATTTTTGAAAATAATAAAATCTTAAAAGAAAACTTATTTTCTTTCATTCTTGTAATCATGTTGGTTTCACACGGTTTTGAAAACTTTCAAGAAAAGTTTTTGGTAACACTTTATTTTAATGGTACACTTTAGACATTTTACTTACTATAAGTAACTTTGCAACTACATCAACTTATTCTACTAACCTGAACCCTAACCTAACAGTCTATTAATACTCTAATGAGAGTTAGTTGGCATGTAGTTGCAATGTTACTTATAATTAGTGTAATGTCTAAAGTGGACCATCAAAATAAAGTGTAACCAAGTTTTTTTATGTACTCTAATCATGTTATAAAGTCATCAAGTAAAAAGTAATGACATTTTCTTTACACCTCAAAAACGTACTGTACACAACTTAATCATAAACGTTTTTCATAAATATAATACAGTTTCTGCAAACCAACGATGATTTTATGGACAAAGTTTTCTCAAATATAAATAAGCAATGAAGCAGCTTTATTTATTAAGCACGCAAATCATGACACTGACATCAGGACAGTTGAATCACCCTTTTCGAAAAAATATCAAAATGGATCTTAATTCAGAAATTTTAAAACATGCTTCTCATAGAAAGGATATATTCAAGTCACTGTATGAATTGCATTATTTTCTGTATTTTCAAATAAATTAAAGGGTTAGATCAACCAAAAATGAAAATTATTCCATGATTTACTCACCCTCAAGCCATCCTAGGTGTATATGACTTTCTTCTTTCAGACGAACACAATCTTTATATTTATATTTATATTTATATTTAAAAATATCTTTAGTCCTCCAAGGTTTCTAATGGTTGTGAATGGCAGCCCAAAGTTTGAAGACAAAAAAATGCATCCATCCATAAAAAAAAATGAACCCATACGACTCCAGGGGGTTCATAAAGGCCTTCTGAAGTGAATCGAGGCATTCCTCATTTAAAACTTTATGAAGTAAAATGACGAGCTTCTGGCGGGACAGCCATAAGCATTCGACGTGCGTCCAAAAAGTGAACTTCCCCGACGTAGTACACAATGACATGGTGAACTAACGTAGTATGTAATGCCGCAGTGTAGAATGTCATGTCATTGTGTACTACGTCACGGAAGTTCACTTTTTGGACGTACGTCGAATGCGTATGTGTAATGATGGGTCAACAGAGTGAGGATCCATTTGCAGCTTTTATTACAATGAGCACTGTACAGACAAGGGTTCCTGTAGCTCAGTGGTTAGAGCATGGCACTAGCAATGCCAAGGTCATGGGTTCGATCCCAGGGATTGCACATACTCCGATACAAATGTATAGTATAATGCAATGTAAGTCGCTTTGGATAAAAGCGTCTGCCAAATGCATAAATGTAAATGTAAATGTAAATGTAAAGCAGAAGCATAAACAGGGGCAGGCAATGGTTGAGGCGGGCGGCAATGAAACAGAGTCTTACAACAAGCATAGATCAGGGCCGGCGGCAGGCAGAAACAGAGTCCAGGGAACAGGCAAGGATCAGGGTAGGCGGCGGAGAATCACAAGTAGATAAACAGTCCAATCGGTAACAGAATCACAGTCCACAGAAAACGCTCAGAAATGATCACCTCGGCAAATCAAGACTTCACGGTGCGTATGTGTGTCTTAAATAGTGTGAGTGTGATGCGGTGCAGGTGCAATCAGTCCCAGGAATGAGGGCCTATGGGTAACGTAGTCCGAATAAGAACGAATCAGAATTCCGGTGACGGCTCCCTCCGGTGGCCTGGAGGAAGAGCCGCGGGAGCCGTACTCGTGACAGTATGGCTGTCCTGCCGGAGGCTCATTATTTTACTTTATAAAGTTTTAAATGAGGAATGCATCGATTTACTTCAGAAGGCCTTTATGAACCCCCTGGAGTCGTATGGGTTCATTTTTTTTATGGATGGATGCTTTTTTTTGTCTTCAAAATTTGGGCTGCCATTCACAACCATTATAAACCTTGGAGGACTTTGGATATTTTTAAATATATCTCAGATTGTGTTCGTCTGAAAGAAAATAGTCATATATACCTAGGACGGCTTGAGGGTGAGTAAATCATGGGATAATTTTCATTTTTGGGTGAACTAACCCTTTAATAGATAGGACTAAAAATATACCCTTTAATTAAGAAAGTAAACGGTGTGAGTTTTGATTAAACGATAACCAAAGGCCATAGATCTGACCCCAAAAATGCACAGTGTTATTCCAACTTACAAGGTTTTCAAATGTCTCAGTATCCTTCAGCTAAACGGCTTTCGTGGATATGAAGTTTCTCTGACAGGTTGACATCATCGTCCGGACTATACAAGCTTTCATGTTCAGCTTATCTGTATCATTCAAAGACAAGATCCGTCCACGTGTACTTCCATCCAAACCGGCGAAGGACAGGGGAGCTCCCCCTCTCTGGACTGACAGCAGAAGCTATGAGAAACAACATTTACTCAGCTCCTTCCAAGCCCCTTTCAGAAACAAACATCCCTCGTGCTATTTGCACCCCTGCGCTGGTGTTGATCGAGACAGATACATCAGCGGCTAGAGCAGGCTAAATTTTGATGGATGTCAGTAGTGTAGCTGCCGGATCCGCCAATGAGACGGGATGGGTGACATTTACTTACAGAAGGCGATCTCCGCCAAGGCTTCAGTGTTATGTAAATAGCACACCTGTCTGCCCATGGACATGGCTGGCTTATGGAAAAATCTGCCTTTCATTTGAAATATCGGCATGCCGTTTTGTACCATCTGTGGTATTATTTGTTCAGCCGACTGAGAAGAAAAGGACTTCGCATATGAATATGTTGAGTGACAATTTTCCACGGATTTTCACGTTCGATATGAAATCCAGATATCGTCCTGTCACTGTTTATTTATTCACTCGATGTTTTATCATACATATCCGCTTAAGGGCAGGAAGCACTAAACACAGAGGACTAACCGCTAACCGCAGCCGTGATGGTTATACATAAAACTCATATTTATTTATTAGCATTTTGTGTCTTCTTGACATCCCCTCTGCCTGTGTAAAAGCTTGAGACAGGATACAAAACTGCTATATGGCCTTGTGCAGTTGTGTACGTGATGGTTCATTCTCAGTGTGTTGATCTCATAATACTGCATACTTCAAAATATTAACTATAAAACATTATACAGTACTTTAGAGAAGTAGTCAGGGGGGATTTCTTTCTTCTGTGGAACATAAAAGAAGATTTAAAAAATATATATATATATATATTGCTGATACAATGAAAGTCAGTGGGGTCCAAAACAAATGACTATGTGCCTCTCACTCAGTGAGAATCATTTTACGCCGGACTGCTTCACAAACAAGGGTCTCTTCAATACTGAATTTTCACAAAGGTTGATTCTGAAAGATGGGTCAATACCAACGCTTTGTGCTCAAACTTCATATCCAGAACTGATGCTGCCCTCACGTGCAATGGGAATTTCCTATAGTTAAAAATTGCACATACACACTCTTTCTGACATTTTTGGTGCATGAGATTGTCCTGTTTTGTTGTTGCCGGTATGCCGGAGCATGAGTTCTTGAAACGCCGCCCTTTTCTGGAAAGGGGGCCAGGGGCAGCAGCTTATTTGCATTTAAAGGGACACTCAAAAATTTGCTCACACTCAAAAAGTGGCAATTTTAACATGCTATAATAAATTATCTGTGGGGTATTTTGAGCTAAAAGTTCACATACACACTCTGGGGACTCCAGAAACTTAATAGGTTTCCTTTAAAAAAAAAAAAAAAACTTTTGCTAGTGTACAAATTTATGCGTATATGACTGTAAATCAGTTCAAATGCCAAATCAAGACTACATTTTGAATGTAAGCTTTGTAAATACATTTAAAAAAAGGTACTATATGACATGCTTAAAATGTGACACTCACTTTTATACAAGATGTAACAAGGTTTCCTGTTCCTACCCTCTATCAAAAAAAAAAAAAAAAAAGGTTGAAGACCTCTGGCCTAAGGTTGTCATCCATTTCTTGCTTCTAGCTCTCACTAACCTCTAGCCAGACAGACCAGTCACATTGGGCAGTCATTTCAAGTGCAATCCTCTGTTAGGTGTTTCTCTTTCTCTTTTTACTTTAGTCTCTTCTCCACCACTCCTTTTTTTCCCTAAAGGAATGGTGAAAAATGAAAAAGGACAGGGTTGGAAAAAACGAGGTGATGGATGGTTGGGCCATCCATTTCTGAAAGCATGGTCTTCTCAGGCAAGCCAGGCAGTGAAATTTACATTATTAATCTTGTGTAATAATCTACGGTAGAGAAGGAGGAAGAAACAGCGGTGTGAGAGAGAGAGAGGCACAGGGAGAGAAGTGAGTGTGTATTTGTGTAAATGTGTTTGTTGCCATACGTCCCATATAATATGGAATCATCCCAAATTTAAATGAATAGAATTATATTCCATATTAAATTAATATGGGACAGTTTATCCTGTATGTAATAGCCAAACAGCTGAGAACACTTTGAGCATTTGACTTTTGCAAGTGTTATTATTAAGTAATAAATCATTTTTTAAAAACATAAATATAATAAAATAATCAATATCATAAAAAATAAAGGGATAATTGATCCACAAATGAAAATTCTATCATCCTTTACGCACCCTTATGTGGTTCAAGATCTGTATGAATGACTTTCTTCTGCAGAACAAACAGTTGTTGTTGTTTTTTTGAAAAATATAGATAATAATACTTTTTTTGCAACCACTGACATGATCATAAAAANAAAAAAAAAAAAATAAAAAAAATCTTTATGTTTCGTTGGGTTTGGGTTTGAAAAGACATGAGGGGGAGTCACACACACACACACGTTCGTTTTTGTTGGGACATTCCATAGGCGTAATGGATTTTATACTGTACAAACCGTATTTTCTATCCCCCTACACTACCCCTACCCCTAAACCTAACCATCACAGGAAACTGTGCACACTTTTACTTTCTAACAAAAACTCATTCTGTATGATTTATAAGCCTTTTGAAAGTGGGGACAAGTCACCTCTTCTTGTAATACCTATGTCATACCCATGTCATTATACACATTTGTGTCCTGATATGTCACAAAAACGCACGCACGCACACACACACACACACACACACACACACACGTTCTGTTTCCCTTTTTTATGGGGACCTTCCATAGACAATGATTTTTTTACTGTACAAACTGTATATTCCATCCCCTAAAGTTACCCATCATGGAAAACTTTCTGCATTTTTACATTTTCAAAAAAACATCATCCTGTATGATTTATAAGTTTATAAGAGAGAGAGAGAGAGAGAGTGAGTGTGTGTATGTCATACAGGATTGGAACAACATGAAATGGCATTTGGGGATGAACTATCCCTTTAAAAATTAATTGAATCTGTTGAATCTTGAAATATTCTTGACATAAAAATATAAATTAATATGTCCGTTATGGTGTGACAATATAGTCTGACATTTAAAATAAATTTATTTATATGACAAATGCAATGAAATTGTATGCCAATATCAAAATGATTGTATTTCTCTTAATTCAGTCAAGAAGCGTTTCTTTTTATACACAGCTCATAGCTGCAGATATGCACTATAACTCCGCTTTCCAATGTGGTTTATTGTCACCTGCCACCAAAATTTTACATAAATCTCAATTGGCATACAGAAACGTAGTGTCCCTTGTTTTCCTCAGCTAAATTGGCAACCCAAATTGTTTGTGTCAAATGTGTGTACATACAGTATAAGCATGTATGTTTTTGAGTGCAGGTGAATGGTGCAGGACAACATAAATATGACTCGTTAATTACCCTTAGGTAAATACAGCCCACTTGCATCTCTCTAATTAGTTTTGTGTCATAATTTCTTTTTTTAATTATTATTTTTTGCTGGAATGTGAAACAGAAGACAGGCAAAACAGAATCCACCGTGCTCCAACAACAATGAAATATTCATATTGTTTTTTCCCCCTCTTGCTGCCACTCCTGTCCTTCCTTAGTATCTCTTTCTATTCCTCTCATCTTCCTGCACTGCTTCCCTCACTCTTTCTTATTCTGTGATATATTTAAATGTTAATAACCATTCATTCTTGACACCCTATCTGCTGAGCCCCGAGTTTAACAGGAAATCTATTTAATCTGAAGAATCTCATTACATGATCATGGCAGCAGCCAAAGGCATGAAGGTGCTTGAGAGAGAGAGAGAGAGAGAGAGAGAGAGAGAGGGAGAGAGAGAGAGAGAGGATGGAAACGGCAAAAGAGAGAGGGGGAGATGGAAAAATGAGTGCAATTCTTTAATTTAATCCATAGCTGTGCATGGAGCAACAGAGAGAGATAGCAAGGAAGCCCCTTCTTCTCCAGCTCCATTTGACTAGATAATGATTAAATGTTTTCTATTGTGCCACAGCTGGTAGGTTTTATCATTCTGAGAGAGGGTGAGAGAATGAGTGAATTGATAAAAGAAAAAGAGAGAGCGGGAGAAAAATACACCCCCAATGCTTTTGACTGTCTTTCAAATATTAACTCCTTTTAAGGCCATTAAAAGATTATCACTGATTTAGCAAAATGTCGTCTGGAAACATTAGCAACAGCCTGTTCCTCGCGAACAAACCCCCGAATCCC
>RJVU01027559.1:8434850-8445722 GCA_003731715.1 Anabarilius grahami | reverse complement strand
TTCACCCAGCACTATTTAATTTCATTTCCATGAATATGCAATGAATTTAATTTTGAGCACTATTTTCATCTGCTCCTGTAATCACAAAAAATGCCAGTGTAATTAGTTTCTAATTACTTGCTTTAATTGTTGTAGTAATCATTTTAATTACCCAAATGCACAGACATTATATGCTAAAAAGGAAATGATCCGCACGCACCTCCTACCTTGTCCCTCTTTCTTCTCGAGTTTGATATCTCGATTTTCACGTGGACCAAACATGTATTGAAATACAGAGCAAACAAGAGCTTGTGTTTGTGGACGTCAGATAAAGCACAAGAGAATAGAAAGAGAGAGAAAACAAAATAACACCAGTGAGGTAAGCTGGCCCGTCGTACACCGTAGCATCCCAGCAATCTGCCGAGCGGAAATTTGCATGCCCCGGAAAAGCTATTAAGTTAAAATATACAGTTATTGTACCTTTCTGGGCCTAGCGCCATACAATTGCTTATTGCATGTGCTTATAGCTGGGCCCTAGCAGATGGTAAATCATGAAATTTTATGAAATTATTACACTGGCGAGGTGTTTTGAAAAGGAACAGCTGTGAGAGAGATGGGACATTATAAACACTCACAGGTGTTCCGTCTCTAGCCTCCGCCAGCCCTGACATCAAAAAATTAAATTATAAACAAACCAGCAAATGTTGTAATCTCCTTTGCAGACACACTACTTACAGGGGGAAATTGCTTAAACTAAGCAAAGAATTAAATTTTCATTTGCATAAAATATTTACAGAGGCAAAGAAATTTCATTGCGGGGCTCTTCTCAGTGCTCGGCTGCCAAGTTTTGGGGGGAAAATTGCGGGCGCGCTAGTCGCAGCAGGCTAAAGCTAACATGGAGGGAGCTCCATTAGGGACAGCGCTAATGGGTACTTCACCCAAGCACATATGGGCGAGAACACCTAATAAGAGCTGGCTGGCCGCTGCCAAACTCTGCTGCGAGCTTGTGTTTCTCATTAAGATTTTATTCCTACCTTAGTATTTAATTAGCCACTTCTGCACGGGGACTGCAGGAGATGGCCTGGGAGTGCTAGCCTGCTAGCGTTTTGAAAATTCAGACATAGACGCTCTTGTAGCACCACTCTTCAGGTTTTGGCACTCTTTGTGTGACCTGGCTAGACTTCTCGGCGTGAGGGCTTGACAACTGTGGCGACAACTTTGGCATCTTTACAGTTGTTTCATTGTTTTGTCTTGGAGACCTGGTGTTATTGTGATGGTACTCCTGTTGTAAGAATTGCCATGGTGATCCCATATGGCAACATACAGATTATGCAGCAAGGCTGTTTGAAGCACAGTGATAAGGTGTAATGTTGTGTTTCGGCCATAGGTAATCACAGCGTGCTGATATACAGCCATATCGCACAGCTACGAGTGTGATATTGCGGTTATACAACAGTTCAACAGCACGAGTGTGTAAATAAATTAGAAACAGCAACAGATTGTCTTTAAAAACCCTCTTTTGTGAGGAACTACTTCCTTCCGCCATGGATTCAAATCTCAAGTTGACAATATAGTTTGGGAATAGCCATGGCAATTTACTAATGTAAGTTATGTGTAGAAAAGGAAACCGCGCGTCAATCTGCCCCATTAATTCACAATGAGACACACAAAACTTGCAGGATTCATATTTAAACAGTCTTTTTGAGGTTTAATATTCACAGACACTATAATCGCAATTAGAATAAAGAACTAAAGAATAAAAAAGAAAAAAAACGCACCATTCACAATAATTGGCTTGATCTAGTTGATCCTCGAAATGAAAGTGAAACCAGCTCTTGCACTGAGGTAAATCCTTTTAGAATTATTCTTCACCGCATCTCAAAACGGTGAAAAGTAGCCAACATTAAACTGACCAAGCTTGAGGCATTTTTCCCGAGTTGACGAGGGCGTTCACTCTGTTGCATGTATCGCCTCAGAATTTGCGTCTGAATAGCGCACCCGCTCCGTGAACGTGGCCGAATTAATGGATAATTTGCTAAGTCGCCAACGTCTGATACGTCTGAGTCTCTATTTTCAAACAGATTACATAAACAGAGAATATTTGTTTTTGATTTGGCTTACACGATTTAAAAACGGACATTTCAAAGTTTCTTTAAACATACGTCTCATTTTTGTGTGATTAGTATTCACTAAGTTACAGTTCATTTTCTGAGGGAGCATTAGATTGGACTTCGTTCAGAGGGAGACGACAGATCACGCATCATGTTAGTTTTCTTTATTTTGCAAAAAGCACAACATTTTGTTTTTACTCTGAGTGTACACAAATAAAAGAAGACATTATATAGTTTCAATTGATATATTACATCTGTCTCTATGACAAAAAGTGACGGAGTATTTTAAGTTGATTTTGATGCTATGTGAAAAGAAATCCAACAAAACGCGCCGGCGCATTTCCCGACTCCAGAGTGTTAACAGTTGAGCCCAAGCCTCCGTTACGAATTCTAAAATGTCACTTTAGAACTAGTAACGAAGGAACGTTAAGTCGCTTCATTGAAACTCATTGTAATATGTAGAGTATTATAAGAGAGAGTGCACTTAATATAGCCTTTAAGCCAAATCTATTAGCTCTGGAACAAGTATTAGATTAATAAGACAAAAGATTTTATTTATTATACCTCATGTTTAAACACTATCTACATAAGAGCCAGCGGGAAATTCCTGAAGGGCTGAGCAAGTTGAAGCTGTTCTCTGCGAGTACATGAGCACCGAATGGTCGCTGATAGCCTGGAGCTCACATCTCCGAAAGCGTCTAAACAAATTTTCAAATAGGCGCTATGTTTACATATAAATCGCATTTCTGAGGTCTGAACAACTATATTCTCGCCTAAAAAAAAAAGCTCTTAAACGTACATTCTGTTACAAAATAACAGTAGTATCTATAAAAATATGGTGGGTTTGCTCGTCTGCCATGACACGCTGTGAGAATGCTGGAAAGACCTCTCAGCCAATCAGATTCGAGAACCAAAAAGAACCATTGTGTGTGTGTATATATATATATATATATATATATATATATACATACAAAGCTTTTTTTCCATATCCTGAGCTTTCATTATTAATCAACTCATTATTGCCAATTATAGAAACGTGAAGTACACAACTTGGTTTGCACTTGAACAACATAGCATGATAGACATTACACTCTTTTATTTTACTAGATACAAATCAGTTATATTTTATGCTTTCATGGCTGTGCAGATTAAAAAAAGTAATAATAATAATAATAAAAAGCATTATAAAATTATAGGGCCGTGAAAAGACATACAGGTGTGAGTGCGGAAATAAGAATGAATCCTTGGGATACTGACATTGTATCTAGAGTTGTATTGATGCTCTGTTACGTATTCCCAGCCTTTAGTACAATGATGTACTACAAATAGAAAGGTTTTTCCTTTGCTTTTTTCGTGTACAGATGACAACGATGTCAAAATGATCCCCATTCACACGGATCCGCAAAAACGACTAAAAACACTGTAGGCCTATTATGCTGCCAGGCCAGTAGTTGGCAATGTCACTTTGAAAAGAAACATGTAATACTCATGTGCATGACGTCACCGTTTTCACAAATTCACATTTTTGTTGTTTACTTGGGGACGATAATGGTATAATTTTCAAAAGCTTGCATTTTCAGGCCCCCAAAACACCATTGTTGTGTAAATGAACGGCCAAAGCACATAAAAAGTTTTCCGTTTTTAGTTGAGTACTTTGTTGTGTAAACGGCCCCTTATTCAAAATATCAAATATTTAAAATACTTTGTTGTTTCCACATTCATTCATCACTCGTTTGGTTTTGAAAAGCTGTCTAGCAGACATGTGAGAGAGCAGGGACAGAATGAACTACGTTATTCTGACGATATTTCAATGTTGCCAAATGCCAAAAGACATTTGCTGATCTGAAAGTAATATCTAATGCACTTCCATGGGCTAAGATTGACTTTGTGCTCAACCCTGCGTTGACCGGTTTCACACGGCTCGTTCTCTCATTGATATGATCTGAAATACACCTAGCAAAGTGTTAAAAACAATCCTGACATCAAACCAATCTACAGATTTGCATCTTAACACATTTAAGTCTCATTTAGTAAGTATTTGCAAATACAGTATAGGTGGTAAACACTTATTCTAATGTGTAGCCAAATGTCAAATATAATGTATGCATTATGATAACTTTGTTTTTTACATCCTGCTGTTTTCCAAATTATAATGTCCTTTCATGGCTAAGTATTTATTGTCTATGACAGGATATGCTGGTAAAGTATTCAAATGAGATGCTTGTTTTTCCATAGTTTTGTGAGTGGGCCAACGCGCACTAGGCACAGAGGCTGCGCTGCAAGGGATTCTGGGAGAGTCATGCATATTCAAATCCACTGCTGGACACGGTCGCCCTAAATAGGCGAGAAGCGTGCAGTACTTAGGGCGTGATTTGTGTATGTGCGCGTGTGTGTTTGTGTATGAGCGTTTGCGAGTCTGTGTTTTGCTTGTAATATCTTGTACCCCTGGCACGCATTGTACTCTTCCCCTCGCAGGCACAATTTTCACATAAGCTTCGGGCTGCTTTCACCCCTGTCTTGCCATAAGCAAGACAGATGCAGTGAAAGTGAAGCAGTGCATGAAATCAAAGAGTCTCTGATTAAACACCATGGGCCCGGAGACAGTCTGGAGAGGCTGCCCTCCAACCAGCACTACCTGAGATGTTAAAAATAAGGGGCGTAGGAAGAGGGAGGACACAACCAATGAAGTAGGCAAAATTACCCTTTCAGTAACAGAACTACATTGATAATTTATTGTACTTTATGGTGGCTGATTTTCACTTATTTGGTATGTAAACAAAATAAAGAACCTGTACCAGAAGTATATTAATTTTAAGTAGTATATGAGAACTAAAGTGAACATTTTCCTCACAGCAATCTTTGCAACTAATAAGCGGTGGATACTTTCTATTTAGTAATACACAACTCTTAATGAAGAAATGAAGAAATCACGTTTAATTGGGCTTGTAATTCCAGGTTTGATGTTTTATTGACTTAAAGGATTAGTTCACTTTCAAATGAAAATTAACTCAAGCTTTACTCACCCTCAAGCCATCCTAGGTGTATATGACTTTCTTCTTTCTGATGAACACAATCTGAGATATTTTAATAAATATCCTGACGCATCCAAGCTTTCTAATGGCAGTGAATAGGGGTCACGAGAATGAAGCTGAAGGAAGTGCTTCCATCCACATTCATCCATCATAAACATACTCCACACAGCTCCGGGGGGTTAATAAAGGCCTTCTGAAGTGAAGCGATGCATTTGTGTAAAAAAAATATCCTTATTTAACAAGTTATGAAATAAAATATCTAGCTTCCATCAGACCGCCTTCCATATTCAAGTTACGAAGAAAGTGTAAACTGGCGTCGCATCAGTTACATTTTTTATTTAAGTTGAATAGGGAAGGTGTAGGACGTAGCGTAAGTTTTTTGAACGGCAAGAGTTTTACACTTACTTCGTATGTTGAATACGGAAGGCGGTCTGCTTGAAGCTAGATATTTTACTTCATAACTTGTTAAATATGGATTTTTTTGTTGGTTTTTTACACAAATGCATCGATTCACTTCAGAAGGCCTTTATTAACCCCCCAGAGCCATGTGGAATATGTTTATGATGGATGTGGATGGAAGACCTTTCTTTAGCTCATACTCACGACCCCTGTTCACTGCCATTATAAAGCTTGGATGCATCAGGATATTTATTAATATTTCTCCGACTGTGTTCATCAGAAAGAAGTCATATACACCTAGGATGGCTTGAGCGTGAGTAAAGCTTGGGCTAATTTTCATTTGAAAATGAACTAATCCTTTAAGGATTTTGGTTGCAGTTAATTTATTCCATGGATTGTACTTTTTTCTTTTTTTGTAGNTAATAATTTGCTGCTCAAGAGACATTTTATTATTATTATTATTATTATAAATTATTTGATAGACATTTTATTATTATTATTATTATTATAAATTATTATCATTGTTATCATCATTTATTATTATTATTTTTTGTAAAGAAAGGGCTTTCTTTTCCCCACACATTAAGATTATTATTACTATTTTTAAATGTTGGTTCGTTAGCAATTGTGATCATGTACACATTTTAAGCCAAACATCCAAATCAATACCACATTAGAACTGTACGCTCCCCTCACTTGAACAGAAGCGAGTGGTTTATTGGCAAACTAATCACAGAGGTCGTTAATACCAGCCAATTCTACATATCAGCAACCAGCATGACCTGTATCTAAATATAACAGAATGCCCTTATAAATGTTCCAAAGGAATTGTACATACAAAAATAAAACAATTTGAGTGTCTTGATTCTTTATGATGACAGGAACATTGCAATCTTATATATTAGTAGATAAAGGTGTTCTCTTTCTGATTGTTGGTCTCTATAGACCTCACGTATCATGTTGATGATATTGAGGTTGTGTTACTGGATCTTGAGCATTATCTAAAGGTCGTATCAATGAGTCACTGACACAGCAGCTAGCTGCGTATTAGCAGTGCTAAACAAAGCTAAGAAGCTATGTCAATGTCCGTTTGCAGGCTTTGTGTTGTTCACCGATACTTTAAGGTGAATAATTTTATATTAAAACATTTTAAACATAAATAAATTAACAGTATATTTGACATTCATCTATAAAACAATGTAAAATTGCATAAAAAGAATGATTCCAACTTAGATAGTAAGTGATTTAGCATTTGTTTTGAAGAATCTTATGTTATTTTGAATGCTTTTTCTCATCTCTTATGGATTTCTTTCACCCACTTAGCCCATAACCTCCTTAGAAACTTAGAAAGAGATTTTCCAAGTGTTTGAAACTACTAACATGCCACAGCCACCTGACCGTCAGGAAGTATCAGGCAACAAAATGCTAATGCTAAAACATAGCTAAATGGATTTTACCTCCATGTATAACTCATGATGGTTTGAGAGGATGTGTTTTTACTCCTTGCCAGAAACAAATGATGAATCCAATATGGTTAATCTACAGTGAAAGGGCTATGAACACTCTGCTGCTTGTTTATGGTGCTCTAAAGCTAAGCTGTAGCTACTTTAGCTCAACAATGTTTCACTAGAAGAATCTCATTATAACTTCTAATGACAAATTCAGCCATTTCAATTAAACCCTCCTGGATCATGCTATCTTAATGGAGAAATGGAGGTTAGTGTAAGACCTACTATAAACTATAGGAGCAGCTATACTCATTGAAGGTACTGTTAGTGATAAAATGTGCAGTGGGAGTAAATTACAGTTGATACACTACACGCAGACTGAGATTTCCAAAATTACATGGCCCATGGTCTCGACAATGATGCATAAGACAGAATTGATTGTGGTAAAGATTTATTTTTTGGTGTCTGAGTAATTAAAGTAGATTTTTGACCCTGCGCGCTGTCTCGTAAAGGTATTTTAAATGGACAGAAAGGCAAAAGTGTCTGATAGGGTTCTCAACAGGAGAGGATGCTGAATATAGTAATTAAATGTGCCGGCAAATAGCACCAAACTCATCAACGAGAGCATTTTTAATGAAATAACACTCTAAATGAACACTGGGAGAAAATAAAAAGTGAGCAATGGCTTTTCGTTGTACTCTGAAATTTTAATTGCCTGTCTGGAGAATATTAGATAAAGCTTGATTAGAAATAAATTGGAAATCTCCGCTGAATGCATCTGCTGATGGGAGTATTATTAAAGCAGACTGCTGTAGAGGACCGGCCCAAAATAAATAAATAAATGAAAAGTGAAACTGGAACTGATTGATTGAACACCAGCCCGTTTTTCCTAGTAGAGATTAAAAAACTTTGATAGACATGAAAGGGCTTTTTTTCCCTCTGTATTTTTAATGATGAATCTTGCCTTTGTTTATTTAGTAGTTTGACTGTTTGTTTTGGTTATGTATAACCAGTTTGGTAACTGTCAGACGTGGCCCAGCGAAGCAACAGGATATAAAAGCTCTATCTTTTAGTTGTATATCTGGCAGAAATGGTGAAAGTAGTATGCTAGTGTGCTATTCTGAATTCAGCCTATATGTTTCAAACCCGCCCACACACACTTCTGATTGGCTGAGATTTTTGCTTTCAGTGCCGCTGGTCATGTTGTGCCTGGTTAGAATGCGATGTAAAGGACAAATCGGTATTTACATAGCACTAAATGGGTCTGTACGTCCATGATGAGGTCAAACTGACAAAGAGGTCAAGCAATTAAAAGACATAGACCTTAAAGTATCTGTGAACAACGTGAAGAGCCTCGTTCTCTCTTCCTCCTCATTACATATGTCTTCCTCATGTATAAGTGTGACCTCTGACTTTTCCCCCTGATTTATTTCCCGTGTCTGTCGTCATCATTGGTTCCTAGCTGCCGTTAGCACCCAATTAAACTTAAAGGTCTGTGAGAAGAATCCAACTGAAAAATTATTTGAGCCCCCTAATTATATAATTTCCACCTCTGCCTCACATAAATTCCAGCTACGCTTTTAATGGCCTTTAGTACTTGTTCAGCAACTTATAAATTTCAGTGATCCTTGGAAAAAGGAGTGAGGAGATGTGCTTTGTAGACGAATCCCGCCGTTGCGGAGACTCTGTAATGCTTCCTGCTGACCTTTGGGTGGTAAAGCAGATTTATTAGGCAGTCAACAGCATTTTCCACTGCAAGAGGATGGCGGGCACGTACACCCACTCTTGCCAAGATGTCATCACTGTATGTGAAATCATTTTAGTATGGAGTAATGCAAACTCTTCCAAAGGTATGCATGTTCAGAATAGAATATATAATAAAAAAAGTAATTATGAATTCATTTTATGTTTTAAAAACCACTCACTTCTGTTCAAGCGAGGGGAGCATACAAGTTGACAACATCTAAATCATGAAAGTATTTATATATGTGCAGCTTTACAAGAAACAAAATCTTTACGAATCATTTATATTGATATTATAAATATATGTGTATAGTTACATTTTACTATTATATCAAATTTTAAGCACTTAAAAGGTTAGTTCAACCAAAAAAAAATAAAAAATCGTCATTAATTACTCATCCTCATGTTGTTCCACACCCGTGAGATCTTCGTTCATCTTCGGAACACAAATTAAAAAATATTTTTTAATGATAAAATCCGATGGCTCAGTGAGGCCTCCATTAACAGCAAGTTAATTCACACTTTCAAATGCCCAAAAAGGTACTAAAGGCGTATTTATAACAGTTCATGTGACTACAGTTGTTCAACCTTAATGGAAGCGATAAGAATACTTTTTGTTCACCAAAAAAAGAAAATAACTTTATTCAACAATATCTAGTGATGGGCGATTTCAAAACACTGCTTCATGAAGTTTCAAAACTTTACGAATCTTTTGTTTCGAATCAGTGGTTCGGAGCGTGTATCAAACTACCAAAGTCACGTGATTTCAGTAAACGAGGCTTCGTTACGTCATAAGTGTTTTGCAATTTTAATGGTTCGCGTGACTTTGGCAGTTTGATACACGCTCCGAACCACTGATTCGAAACAAAAGATTTGTAAAGCTTCGAAGCTTCATGAAGCAGTGTTCTTGAAAATCACCCATCACTAGACATTGTTGAATAAAGTCGTTATTTTGTTTTTTTGACACAAAAAAAGTATTCTCGTCACTTCATAACATTAAGGTTGAACCACTGCAGCCACAGGAACTGTTTTAAATACGTCTTTAGTAGGTTTTTGGGCGTTTGAAAGTGTAAATTAACTTGCTGTCAATGGAGGCCTCACTGAGCCATCGGATTTCATCAAAAATATCTTAATTTGTGTTCCGAAGATGAACGCAGGTCTTACGGGTCTGGAACGACATGAGGGTGAGTAATTAATGACAGAATTTTCATTTTTGGGTGAACTAACCCTTTAAACCTTACACCTACCACCCTAAACCTAACCATTGCTAAAAAAATATATGCAGATAAATATACCGTGATAATTTTAGTTACAATATTATACCATGTTTGAGATTTGAATTGATTTAGTTTTTTTTAAATGTGCTGGCATTGAGCATATTTAAATAATCTTGTTGATTAAATACAACAAATAAACCTATTGATTGCATGAATTCAATATTTTATGAGCCTTGATTTTTAAAAACTTTGTTTTAGATTCTTGAACTGCATTAATATTGTATTTTTCAGTGTTTCTGCAAGGAATTTTGAACATTAACCTGGTGCTAAAGCAATGCAGACAGCGCATTCAAATAATCAATGTCATCAGTGGCCGCAATTAATTTATTTTCAATGAATTCCCTCTGAATCTTTCTTTTTCTGTGTCAATTTGTAAGACGGATTTGATAGATCAAAACAACTCCCCCACCCTCCAACGAACACACACACACAAACAAACTCACCTTTCTAGAAATGACCGTTCTGTTTATGCCTGTAATTGGCTTGGCTTGATGTTTTCAATACAAGGAGGAACAAAAGGCCGTTTTGGTGAAATAAGTAGCCCAGGATAACAGTAGCCATCAGGGTGACAGGCAGGGCAGGAGGTCAGCAGACTGCAGAGCATGTTCAGTGGGGCGCTGGGTAATAGAGGACACTGGGGACACTCCAGCCCAGTCGGCCATGAGAGAGAGAGAGTCTGTGTTTTAATAAGACAGACACACACTGAGGTATCAATGGAAAAAATGAGAAAAAAGAAAGTTACTTTTTTTTTTTTACTAATACCAGCTATGTATTTTATATACAGTAGCTGTATGAGTATGATTACATGATTGTGTCTAGATGGGTGTTAAGGGGTCAGTAATGTGACGCTCTTTTTTTTGTTTTTACATATCTTTATTATTAT
>RJVU01027559.1:8420133-8433252 GCA_003731715.1 Anabarilius grahami | reverse complement strand
ATTTTGGGTTTTCATGAGCTGTATGCCAAAATCATCAGTATTAAAACAATAAAAGACCTGAAATATTTCAGTTGGTGTGCAATGAATCTAAAATATATGAAAGTTAAATTTTTATCATTACAATATGGAAAATAATGAACTTTATCACAATATGCTAATTTTTTGAGAAGGACCTGTATATATTGTCCAACAAAATGAAGTTAAGCGGTGCAACCATTATACAGAAATGTGCAAAAAAAAAAAAACTGGGTCGACTACTATTAACTTGACTACAACTAACGGCCCTATAACCAGAGATGGGCACAAATACATCAAAAAGTATTTAGTTACAAATTACAAATACTTATTTATCAAATGTATTTAAATAAAATACAAAATACTGCTGTGAAAAAATTTATGTAATTAAAATACAAGTAATTTGTAATTTGAAAAAACAAAAATACAAAGAAAATTTACAAGCAATCAAATGAAGTGTGAGAGTAACAGTGGAGCTAGTTATACGTAAGAGAGAGTTGCTCTCAGTTGCTATGTATAGCCAAAGCATTCAAAAAGCACTAACAACTATTTAACAGTAGCATTCAAGCAGGAAATAATACAGAAAATGAATAATGTAAAAACACTGCACAGTCCTCACTGTATGAATTAAATATAGATTGATGATCCTTATAAAAGATACTAAAGTTATTCAGTCAGGAGCAGTGAGTGATTTTGTCTTTTTCTTTTGTTGCTTGATTAACGATAATGACAGACAGCAGCAGGTTTATTAGGCTGCTGTCACTTTAAGAACGAACGCACAGATTGAATATACTGACACACATCCAGTTTTCCCCCAAATGGTTACATTAATTTAAGACACGACCAACTGTGTTTTCTCTCGCAATTAATCAGAATAAGATTGTTTATTACTTGACCCACCCGTCTGCGGATTATCCGCAGCGTCCGCGGATATAACTGTGATTCGCGGAACACTAGACAGCGCACGTCATGCTTGCAGCCACTTTTAAGGTGCATTCACACAGGGCGTCGGCGTTAACTCTTCTCATTTACTTTGAATGGATGATGTGTTGTCGAACTGAATTGTGGGTTGCGTCACTTCACTTGTGTTGCTCACGCCAGAAGTTGAACATTTCTCAACTTTTCAAGCACCAAAGCAAGCGTCAGCAAATCAGTTCACTATCAACACTATCAATGCCGAAATGAATCTGCAGCAGTCAGGTCTTTAAGTTATTTATGTTCATAATGTTATGAGATATGAGGTAGTTTAACGCTATCTCTCATGACGCTTTTGCTCCCTGCAAGTGTTTTGGAGAAGGCGTGGCTTTGGAGACGCTCTGAATGGAGGGTAGGATCTTATGCTTTTAAAGCTAGCTCACTATTGCTAGCCTGGTAATGAAAGTTGTTGTATGTGAGAATAAAGTAACATATTTGAATGTATATTTAGTATTTTAAATACAAATTACATTTGATTTTTTTCTTTGTTAAGGAAAATACAAATTACAAAATACTCAAAAGTAATTTAAATACATTTAATTAAAATACTCCCCATCTCTGCCTATAACTATGACATCTAATTGGGTCAAAATATAATTTTTCAAGTTATAAAACTAGACAGCAAGAGAGAATCATCATCATCATCATTTTCTTCACAAGTATAACTCACAGTCTGGATCAGGTTAATGTGATTCTCTTGTTGGTGTGAGAGTGAGATATAGTTATTGTGTGTCTCAATGTTTTTCCTTTTCCTCCATTTTGATAACATTGATTAGACACGGGGAAAAAGGAGAGATAGAGAAGGAGAGAGAGGTGAAGATGCCGACATTCTATCACGGCAGACACATATTGACTGGCAGTCTGAAACTAGTCACTCACTCATCAGGGCTGGCTGGCCTGATTGAGTTGCCAGAAGCGCGTAAATGAGGCCTCCATCCACTGCGCTTTGAAATGAACTGCAATCTTTTTCGGGCCTTGTTGTTTGGGCAGCTGAGAGGAAGAAAACGACAGAGAGGGAAAGAAAGAGTGGGGGATGGAGATAGATTTAAAACCCTAGAGGATGGATGAGAATAAGTTTATTGAAAGAAAAGGGTGAAAGAAAAAAGGGTACAATAATGAGCAAAGCTGAAATGGTGGAGCTGTTGTGTTTTGGGCTGTTGGTGTGCTCGGATTCTTGAGTACTGGGACAAAGGCTACTAACAGGACAAATATTATTTTGGATTCGCTTATGTTTGTGTATCTGTATCTTCCATTTTCTCATAAAATCTATGTTTTTTCCTTGCCTGTCACTTAATACTGTCAGATAAATAATGTGTCAAATGTTTATTATAAAATTGACATACCATTCCTTTGAAGATTAAATGAACTGAGACTACATGGTTATCAGTTCCATCTATTCATTTGCTGCAGTCAGACATTAGAAAATATCATGATTAAATAATAATATTTTGCATATCACACATATATTAAATGCAATTGCCATTTTGTTGAATTAACCTCTTCTTCCTTCTAGTTATGGCTTGAAGAAAGGTGGTTTGATGGATAATGTAATATCATAATTTTGTTAAAATAAAGAAATAAAGTTTACATTAAAAGGGATAGTTCACCCAAAAATGACATTTCTGTCATCATTTACTCAACCTCAAGTTGTTCCAAACCTGTATGAATTTATTTCTTCTGAACAACACAAAAGTAGATATTTTGAAGAATGTCAGTAACCAAACAGCTTCACTGACATCCTTAGTATTTTTCCCCATATATGGAAGTCAAGCATAACCTGATATTGCTGAGTTCAACATGTTCCTGGGTCAACATTTTTGTTGATCCTGGAACAACATTCAAATCAACCAATCAGATTTGAGGGACAAGTTTACAGATTATGTTAAGTTTAGGCTTAAAATCATGAATTGGTGCTTCTTCATCAGTGTTATTCATCTATCATCTCCCTCTGATTTTTTGGATAACTTATGGGTAGGGTTAGGTTTAGGGGTAGGAATAGGAATAGGGGTAAGACTAAATTTTCAGCCTAGAATGTTGTTCCAGGATCAACAAAATATGTTGACCCAGGAACGCATCTAACTCGGCAATATCAGGACGTGCGGAAGTCAATGGGGTCCATCAACTGTTTGCTTACCAACATTCTTCAAAATATCTTTTTTTTGTGTGTTTGGCAGTAAATTCATACAGGTTTGAAACAACTCGAGGGTGAGTAAATGATGACAGAATTTTCATTTTGGGGTGAACTATCCCTTTAAGAACATTCATTAAGGAATTTTATTTTCTACTTTGACGAGGAAATATACATAACTTGGACACTGTAGATCACTATAAAATTAAACAGTGATGTCCATATACAACCCATAGAAATTAAGAAACACATAGATGTTTACATTTTATGTGTATTTCTTTACTTCAGTTCACTTTTCATCTTCCATGGCCATATTAGGAGTGACCATAATCTGCTTTCTCTCAGGTCCTGGACTGAGCCCTGACATTTTACCTTCCACAACCTCACTAACACTGGGACAGACCTCAGTTAGTGCAGCTAAAAGGGGTGGACAAAGGTTAGTGTTCACAGTGTTTACTTTTCTATGTATCTCTCTCTCTCTTTTCCTCTGTATTTCCAGTTTAGTGCACTTTGTTGGTTGAAAAAAGAAAAAAGGAATGTTTGCTTTGCCATACGGTTTGCCAATTCAAAAGTTTGGGGTCAGTAATAAGTCTGCATTTATTTGATCAAAATAGAGTAAAAACAGTATCATTGTGAAATATTATTACAATTTAAAATAACCGTTTTCTATTTGAATTTGCTTTAAAAATGTAATTCATTCCTGTGACTGCAAAGCTGAATTTTTAGCATCATTACTCCAGTCTTGAGTGTGACATGATCCTTCAGAAATCATTCTAAAAGCTCAAGAAACATTTCTTATTATTATGAATGTTGAAAACACTGCTTTTTATGATATATATTTGATGAATAGAAAGTTGAAAAGAACAGCATTTGAAATAGATTTTTGTACATATTTAAAAATCTTTACTGTCCTTATAATTGAATGCATCCTTGCTGAATAGAATTAACTTTTTTTCCCCTTTTTTTGGTAACAGTTTATAATAAGTATAGTGTGATAAAGTATTTACAAATCATTTGCAAATAATTAGTTAATTAATAGTTTATAAACTGTAGTTAACACATTAATAGACTATTATACAAATAGTGAGTTCTTCATTCATTGTTACTGTAATTAAAGTGTTATTGTTTAATTAGCTCATATGTAAAGAGTTAATGCTTTATTAGCAGCATATTAACTGTAAATAGTTCTCACTTAGATTAGGTCCTGGAAAATGGGAAAATTACATTAATTCAGTGCTTTAAACCTACCTTTATTGGACATTAATTGCATTATTATTGAGTTAATTAAAATGTTTACAACTACATTAAGCTTATACCCAAAACTAAACAATCACTATACATAAATAAACAAATAAAATGGTGTCAATATGAATTACATACAAATACTCATAAGATCACATTGTTAAAATGCATTAGGATTACAGATAGGTTTAGGTGATAGATTGGTAACACAAACTATTAACTATGACTTTTCCTTCAATATTAATAAACCCCTAATTTACTGGTTATTAATAGTTAGTAAGGTAGTTAAGTTTAGGTGTTTAAGTTTAAGTGTGTTTAATGTTTAATGTATTTGTAAACATTTTAAGGAACACTGAATATGAATGCAATTAATGTCTAATAAAGGTTAGTTTAAAGCACTTCATTAATGTCAATGTCCCATTTTCCATGACCTAATCTAAAGTGAGAACTATATGTACTGTTATTAAGTTGTTAACAAAGCATCATCTAACTCTTTATATATGAGCTAATTAAAACATAATTTGTTAATTATAGTAACAATGAATGAAGAACTCACTATTTGTATATAGCCTTGAAATGTATTAACTACAGTTTATAAATGCTTTGTAAGAACTTTATTACACTATACTTATTACAAAGTTAACTTTTCTCTCTCCACCCAACACCAAATCTTTGAACGGTAGTGTAGCTATGCTACCAGGTAAAAGAAAGTAAAATGAAAATAGTAAAGCAATGCTACTATAGAAAATATTACATCAATTGTGCAAAATCAAAGTAAAAATAAATCTAAGAAAAAAAAAAAAAAAAACAGTGCAGAGTGACAAAGAAAGTAGCAATTAAAACATTTAAATAAAAATGAAAATTAAAGTAATGTAAATTAAACTAATTAAGTAAGATAAATATGCCAAAAATGGTAATAATGAACAGAAGTTTAGTGATGGATAGACACACACTGTGGTACCACACAGCTGTCTAATAAGATGAGTTTTGTTTATTAACCTATTAAATGTGTTCATCTGTTTAATTAAGTGGTAAAACATTTCCCAGATCATTCTATTTCACATATTCTGTCAAAACGTCCAGTTCTGTCTCAATTTACCTTGATCGCAGTGTGGACACAAGCTTTCTTTCTATGCGTTTTCCTGTCTGCCCGTTTCTATAGTGAGGTTGTGTCCACTGGATCTCTCTCTCTCTCGGTCTCCCTATCTCAGCTAATGCCTACTGGAGATGCACAGACTGTGTGCAGTTAATTATAGTTAATGAAAGCTTGTTGGTGTATGAGATAGAAGAGCAGAGAAGGAGAGGAGTTCACACTGAGGGTAGATGTCAACTGACTTGAACCGGAGGGTATCGCACAATTTGTTTAAACCAGGAGAAACTCTCTCTGCATGATAATTTTCCTTTGGGGTCCATTTCCGATATTTTGTCTTCTTAAAAATATTGTTAATTGACTTAAGAGCTCATCAGTGTGCTTTGTCTTCATTAGGTTAATGAAAGGGCTCCTGTGTTTATCTTTTTAACAGATAATCTAATCGCTTACTTGGTGTCTCTAAAGATCATTTCGACAAGAGTCGCTCACAGTGAAATGTTTTTTAATTTGCGGGAGGTGCGGTGAAGTATGCAAGGTGTGTGTTAAAACGTGTGTATGTGTGTTGTAGCAATCTGTGACTGATAGAAACACTTCCTGTGTTCTCTGTAAGAGCGCAGGGGGTAAAGGATTAGGATAAACACACTGACTCCAGGGCATTGGAGTGTGTTTTCCAAACGGGCGGTCCATAGGGCAAACTAACTGTGCTGTAATGTGAACAGTAGGGTGTTGATGGTGGGGCCGGGGAAAGAGTGAGGTGAAGCTCGGAGGGGGCTGTAAACCCTGAAAGCAGGGGGAAAACATGGATTTGTCTGGCCATGTTTTAAAAAAGCCACTGACTGCACTATAAATCAGCTGTGCTTGTGAAATGTCCGTGACATTGGCCTTCACCCCTGGGCCCTATAGAAATCAGAGCAGCAGTAAAACTAAAGTACCTTACACACTGTCTGCCGAAACCCTACTGCAAACGCACATACATACATTGTTTCAACAATGAATGGACTTAAACATCACTCTTAACTTATTTTTAAAGGGACAGTGCACTCAAAAAAATGAACATTCTGTCATTATTTATTCATCCTCATGTCGTTCCAAACCTGACCGACATGACTTTTTAAAAACTTCACATGGAACTTTTTCTGCAACAGCTCAAAGAAAACACTGAAAAACACCACAAAAGTGCTGATAATCTTTGACTCCAGTTAGCTGTTAATTCAACAACTGCTGCACCGAAGTCACTGAAGAATCAATTTGATTTGTGAAAGAATCTTTCAGTCCAAATTTGTGAACCAGATCAGATGATTTGTTGAAAAGAAATTCAAATAAAAAAAGAAATCAAAATTTTAATTTTTGAATGAACTCTCTCTTTAAGACTCATTGACTAACTACAGTACACTGTTGATCAACAGCCCAGAAGAGCACAGCCTTTGACTTGGGAAACTAACTGTCACACATCCTCATGTTTCTGTTTTGATGTGTGCACATTTCTGACGGCATGTACCGGTGTATTTGAGCTGTTGGACATTTGCAACTTCAGCTTCCATTAACAACTGAATTAACATGTGAGAGACAAAACAAACCTGACATCGAGGACTTGATTAAGAAGTTAGGGAAAAATTGGCACATGCCCAGAAGAGTGTGACTCTTGTCACTTTACTCATAGGCATTCAGAGGGGATTGCTAATAGAAATTACACATCCATCCATCCTATCTACACTGAAAAAATTTTTTTTGCTGCTTGTTCAAATTACTTAATTAAAATGAGCTAAAGCAACACAATTCCTACACATTTTGTCCTAACTTAATTTCATTGTGTTCAATCCACTTAAATATATCTAATATTGAAGTTTACTTAAAAGATTAGTCCACTTTCAAATAAAATTTTCCTGATAATTTACTCACCCACTCTTTCTTTCTTCAGTTGAAAAGAAATTAAGGTTTTTGATGAAAACATTCCAGGATCTCCTTATAGTGGACTTCAGTGGCTTCCAAACGGTTGAAGGTCAAAATTACAGTTTCAGTGCAGCTTCAAAGGGCTTTAAAAGAAACCAGACAAGGAATAAGGGTCTTATCTAGCGAAACGATCGGTCATTTTCGGAAAAAATTTAAATGTATATGCTTTATATAAACAAATGATCGCCATTGTATAGGGATGGGTATCGTTAAGGTTTTAATGGTATTACTACTCTTACCAATACTGCTTATTGATCCGGTACTTTAACGGTACCTCCACAATTATTGGCACCCTTAGTAATATGAGCAAAGGCGGCTGTGAAAATAAATCTGCATTGTTTATCCTTTTGATCTTTCTTTCAAAAAATTCACAAAATTATAACCTTTCATTGAAGGAAAAGAATTGAAAGTGGGGGGAAAATCACATTATGAAATAAATGTTTTTCTCCAAAACACGTTGGCCACAATTATTGGCACCCTTTTATTCAAAACTTTTTGCAACCTCCTTTTGCCAAGATAACAGCTCTGAGTCTTCACCTATAATGCCTGATGAGTTTGGAGAGCACCTGACAAGAGATCAGAGACCATTCCTTCATGCAGAATCTTTCCAGATCCTTCAGATTCCCAGCTTCATGCTGGTGCTTCTTCTCTTTAGTTCACTCCACTAATTTTCTTTAGGGTTCAGGTCAGGGAACTGGGACGACCATGGCAGAAGCTTCATTTTGTGCTCACTGACACATTTTTGTTTGTTTTGGATCATTGTCCTGATGGAAGATCCAACCACGGCCCATTATTGGATTTCTAGCAGAAGCGGTCAGGTTTTGATTTTTTAATCCAAAATACCATGTGTCTGAACAAGATGTCCAGGACCTCCAGCAGAAAAATAGCCCCACAACATTAAAGATCCAGCAGTATATTTAACTGTGGGCATGGGGTACTTTTTATCCATGTGTGCACCAAACCCATCTGGGAAGGTGACTGCTGTCACTTTAAGACAAAATATATTAAAAGGAACACTCCACGTTTTTTGAAAATAGGCTCATTTTCCAACTCCCCTAGAGTTAAACAGTTGAGTTTTACCGTTTTCAAATCCATTCAGCCGATCTCCGCATAGTTCATTGAATCTGATTAGACCGTTAGCATCTCGCTCAAAAATGACCATTGGGCCTGCTGCACCCATGGTACGGCAGCAAAGATCCTTGATTATTACGCTGGAATGATCCTAGCCATATCGGCCTAGAAAATCGCAACTTTTCATTTTCCGTGGTCTTAGTACACGATGTAACTACAGAAGAGTCAAATTTTAAATAGGAAAAATATCGAAACTCTTTGGTCATTTTTGAGCGAGATGCTAACGGTCTAATNGTGTTGAAATTACATGAATTAATTGTGTTGCATTTACTAAAACTGTACGGTGCTTGTTAGTTCCAAGCAAGGCTGGATCAAGAGAGAAAATGTTAAAATTAGATGTTATTTTATGTGTTTTGCAGTAAGATGAAAATGCTTGATATTGTTTAATAGTGTTCAGTGTTCACTTATATTGGAATTATTAGAATGTTTTAAATTTCACTGGGTTACCACTGTGGAGAATCATGTCAAAGAACCTCACAAAACTCACTTTGAGACTACTTAATTGGGTCACTTAAAAATGACTGAATTTCATCATGTTGAAGTTACATGAACAAATTATATTTGTGTAATTTAATTGATTCATGTGGGACCAATGTACATTATTAAATCATGTAAATGCAACACTTTTTCAGTCTTTCTATCTATCTATCTATCTATCTATCTATCTATCTATCTATCTATCTATCTATCTATCTATCCATCATTCATCAGTCTGTCCGTCTGTATTTGTAAGATTTATTCTACAGTCATTTAATTCAAAAAGTGTTTGATTGCAGATACAATTAACACACTTTTATCAAATTAAACATATGTAACTCTGCACCAAAGAAATGTATTGGATGAATGCTCGTTATTAATTATTTTCATAAATCCTAGTGATAATGACCCCCTCATGTTTCACTAAGGAGTTGAGGAACGCAACCTGCGCTGGCCTGACCGCAGCAACATTTGGCAGCGAGAGCCACACACTTTTAGCTGATGTCCCTCTAGAGGCCTGTAACATGTGAAGTTTTACGGGGCAGCCTGTAAAGTGTGACGTGGCTCTTAAAGTAAATCAACTTCCATTTCCACTCCTCCATCTCTCTCAATCTCTCTCTTTCAGACACACATGCCAGACTAATTCTTTCCTCACAGGAGTACTTCTGAGGTCAGTTAAGCTTGGCCACTGTTTGATTCTATATCCATGTCTCATGAACAGCCCCCCTGTCCATTCTATTTCCTCCATCAAGGTGCTGTCCATCCACCCCACATCTGTCCTCCAAGTAGCCCGAGACAAGTGGACACATCCAATAAATCACTTGACCGAAACTTTTCTTTTTGTCCAGATCTCAACTCCAACTTAAACACAAACACACACACACATACTTTCTCTCCTTTCACCCCATGCTTCTTTTCCTGCTGAAGTCACTTAAATAGAAGGATCGCAGTGGGAGACATAATGTGCAGGAGTAATAAGGTGATCCCGGGTGGGGTCACGGCTCAAGCGCTCTCCGTGCTCGGCTGCTCGGGCTCTGGGCTCTATGCGAGTTAATGGCCTGTGGTCAGTGAGCCAGAGGGCCCATAAAGACCCCTGCACTTCGAGCTCACACCCCTCTGCTGTCGCAGACACTGCTGATCCCATCCAGATAACTACACTAACTGCACACAATCTCCGCTGTGGATTTCTCACAGTGAGCACCAGTAAATCAAGCAGCACTTATCAGCTCATTTCACATGCCCTTCAAGTTTGATCACGATCTGCACACCTGTGCGTCAAAAGGCATGCACGCACATTAGCGCATTATGACACTCAGTATATTATTAACTCTGCTGAATGCAGTCAGTGTAATGCTTTAAACATTCTAAGAAATTAAAATAAGTAAGAAATAATTCTACTGAAAAAAGTACGGAAAGCATCTTTAATCTAGAACTCTTCTTCTACAAACATATATAGCAATATGGTTTCCTCACAATATTGCATCAATTCTTCAGCACCTTGAGCCAATTTTATCCTATTTATTTATGTATTTATTTATTTATAGGGGACATATTATGAAAATCTGACTTTTTCCATGTTTAAGTGCTATAACAGGGGCAGTCGTGGCCTAATGGATAGAGAATCGGACTTGTAACCCAAAGGTCATGGGTTCGAGTCTCAGGTCCGGCAGGGATTGTCGGTGAGGCGAGTGAATGTCCAGCGCTCTCCCCACCCTCAATACCACGACTGAGGTGAGACCCTTGAGCAAGGCACCGTACCCCCAACTGCTCTCCGGGCGCCGCAGCAATGGCTGCCCACTGCTCCGGGTGTGTGTTCACGGTGTGTGTGTTCACTGCTGTGTGTGTGCACTTGGATGGGTTAAATGCAGAGCACAAATTCCGAGTATGGGTCACCATACTTGGCCACATGTCACTTTCACTCACTCAGATGCAGCTTTATTTTTTATAATCGGGTCCCCGGTGCATCTACCAACCCAGAAAATGTGAAAAAAACAACAACCAATAACTTTGTTTTGGTAAGCCTTTCTCTGCAAGCATGTGAAAAAAACGAGTCGTTCCATTTTCTTTCCCTTTGTGACGTAGGAAGGGGATCTTATTATAATATTACCGCCTCCTGAATCTGTATGTTTACACACACGGCGCCACCATTTTGTTTTTGCAAGCGACATCGGTGTACCAGTAACACTGGTCCTGGAGTGCAGCCGTTCTGCACAGTTTAGCTACAACCCTCATCAAACACACTTGAATGTCTTCAGGATTACTAAAGCAACGTGAAGGAAGATGAGTTGGGTCAGAGCAAAACTCTGCAGGACAGCAGCACTCAAGAGCGACCGTCCCTGAGCTCGTGATATGTCTCAGCTATATAAATATTATCACTGATCTGTTAACGGCTATAATAGTAGACATATGAGCCTCCATAAACTCCTGGCATCTGAGCCACTAAGGACACAGTGGTGTAATTTAAAAAACAAGTCATTTTACACCAGACTGCTTTGCACACGAGGGTCAGTAAAACAAAGATTCTCAAAGATGGATCCATACCAACTGTTCATGATCCAATTTCATATATATTTCGTGATGTTTGCGAATTGTCTTTCTGAATATGTTTCGTTAGCACGTTGCTAATGTTCTGTTAAATGAGGCTAAAATTACCATTGTTTCTTACTGTATTCACGGAGACCAGAGCCATTTCGTTATTTTCATTTTAAGCCGAAAATGCTTGCAGTCTGTATAATTCATAAACTCGTCTTCATTCTTATTGAGTCTCTCCAACAGTGTGCAGCTTTAGCCACATTAGCCGTGCAGCGCGCTATCAAACTCATCAGACTCAAATGTTAGCAAACATCCACAAAATACATGCCATACCTATGATCTGATATGTTGCTTCACAAAGTTTGTAATGATCCATTTTGAGAGTTATATTTGCTGTGTGAGCTTCTCCTGTATTGTTTATGCCTCAGTATTGAATTGCGAGCTTGGGGGCAGGGAGCACGAGCTCATTTCCATTTAAAGGTACACACACCAAATCAGCGCATTTTTTCTCCCACCCAAAAATAGGCAGTTAAAATATGGTATAATAAAAAAATCCACGGGGTAGGCTATTCTGCTGAAACTTATATTACATCTTGAAATATTAAAGGTGACCTATAATGCCCCCTTTTACGTCTTCTTATTTTTCTTATGAAAGTGTTAAAAACAACATATTACTTACTAATTATGGGATATTTACTACTACTACTACTACTACTACTACTACTACTACTACTACTACTATTAATAATAATAATAATAATTCTTGTAATTATTATTATTATTAGTAGTAGTTTATACCATAATTAATAATATAATGGTTGACAATTAATATTGATAAATAGTAAATAATAAGATACAGTAAAATAATGATTATTATGAACTATTAATATTTATTGTCAACTATTATATTATTGAGATGATTTAACTATAATTATTAGAATTAAAATAAATAAAAAAAAACTAAAGAGAAATGAAAATGAAATTAAAAATAATAAAATTAAATGCAAAACTATAATAACCTTGAATTGCACAAAGCCATATTGTAAATGTACAATTAAAAAAAAACCTTAATGCAGAAATTTAGCTGATTATAGAGAACTGATTTCAATGTGGTGTATGCCTATTTGGAGAGTGGAAGAGAAGAACAGGAGGAGGGAGGAGTGTCCGTTAATGGCTGTATGTGAGGGGGGGTAATGAGGCCATGCAGGGGAGGTGTGAGAGTGGCACGGCGGTGAAACAGTGGGGTGTAGCTAACACTTCAGCATTTACAGTGATTACATGTGAACCCCTGTCACACAACATGAGCGCCCTCAGGGTACCGAATTAAACTCAGTTTTTGCTTCACATTTCTTGCCATTCCCTAGCTGTCCCTTGCTTTAAATTTACTTTCATTTTCTTTATTACTTCTCGTCTTTTGGTCAACACTGGCATATTTAGTTTGCTTCATTTGGTTTTCCTGTCAGCCGTCATCAGTGGTGCATTAACAGCTTAACTCAAATTAGTATGCTTGTGCTCACAAACATGCCAGGGAGTCCACAATTTATACACACAGCACATAAAAAAAAAAAAAAAAAAAAAA
>RJVU01027559.1:8397629-8417140 GCA_003731715.1 Anabarilius grahami | reverse complement strand
TTTGAGATAGGAATTTTGGGTTTTCATGAGCTGTATGCCAAAATCATCAGTATTAAAACAATAAAAGACCTGAAATATTTCAGTTGGTGTGCAATGAATCTAAAATATATGAAAGTTTAATTTTATCATTACATTATGGAAAATAATGAACTTTTATCACAATATGCTAATTTTTTGAGAAGGACCTGTATATATATTCTTTTTTTTAAGTACCTTTTAATAACAAATACTTCTATTAAATATACACTTTTTTGTAAATAATCTACATTTATATTTATTCAAATTATTCAGCTGTTTTAACCGTGTTTCTGACCAACAGTGCAGGAGAATTTGTCACTTGCAGCATCAGCCTCATTTTCTCACTGAAGCTGCATAAAAACCTGATGCATCTTGACGTTGTCCCTCATATTATCAATTTTGGTGGCTTAGTGCGAGGAATATTCCACACATGGAGTTCTGGAGTAAAAAAGCCTTTGGGCATCCTAGATAAACCTCAGATTATACAATTTCCACTGTGGTAAAAGTTAATAAAGTTACCGGCCAACTGGCCAGTTTTATTTACTCGCCAAAGTCAATTGTTACTCACATTCATCGCTTGGTAAGTATTAATTTTGGACCCTGCTGATAAAAAAAAAGGAAAAAAAGTACACAAGATCCCAGCAAATCACTCTTTCCTGGTTTCTTTATTTGTTTGTTTTTCACAAGAAGCAAAAATCTACCTCCAACCGAAAGCCACCCCCTCCCCCCTAAACGCACACACAAACACTTAAAAACCCTGACAAAGGCATCACGTACAACATGTAGCGCCTTGGGTATCACGACACTACTAAAATAAGCCATAGCAACAGCGGCTTAGAGAGTAGACAGGTGAATTTAGCCCCATAAAACCTTTACTAATAGAGTTTACTCTCATTTACAGGCCCAAAACAATTCAATTGTCAGCAGGGCTCGACAACTTCCACAGTCAGAGCTGAATGAGGAGCAACAGTAATGCTTCTAATGCAGACTGGTCCAGTTCACTCCCTCCTGAGGGCCACTGCTATAATAACAGACCTGATATTGCATTCAGGCTCTAGTGACACAAGCCATTTAGATTACTCACACTGAACTCCTCTCTGGGTCTCTGCTTTAAATGAAAGAGGATATGAATGGAGAGTTTAGGTGCTACAGTCAACTGTTTGAATAAATCTTAAGGACACACAGTCAAAACAAGGGACGATGAGGGCTATGAAAAATACATATACTGTGTATGTATGTTTAGTGGATTAATTTCAAGCTTTCATGCCCTCGGCACTGGATGTTTCGGTGAAAATGGAATTAAACTGGACTGGATTTGCTGGTTATTTTATTATTGCTATTGTATCATTATAACCAAACTGGATTACTAAGGCCACTAAATTTGAAAAGGCAGAATGCCTTAAATATTTTTTATCAGAGTGCCACAGTGCTTTCTCTGAGGTGTCTGAATGAATATATGTTTGAATATATACCTCTATATGTCTTGATTTATTGCTGACTCTCATGTATTGAGTTACCTTGCTCTCTTACAATATACCCAGGTTCCTAAATGAGCCAAGAGAGAGTAAATTCAGAAGGTTAACAGCCAAGAATAATTCTTAATGGCCATGAAACAGTATTTTGCCATTTTTTAATTAAGTGTCACATGATCCTTCAGAAATCATTCTAATATGCTGATTTAGTGATCAAGAAAGATTTCTTATTAATATTATCAATGTTGAAAATAGTTGTGCTGCTTAATATTTTTGTAGAAACCGTTTTTTGTTGTTGTTGTTTTTACCAGGATTCTTTAATGAATGGAAAGTAAAAAAAAATTAAAAATTATTTGAAATAAAAATATTTTTTAACCATGTAAATGTCTTTACTACTGTCACTTCTGATCAATTTNATAATTCTTAATGGCCATGAAACAGTATTTTGCCATTTTTTAATTAAGTGTCACATGATCCTTCAGAAATCATTCTAATATGCTGATTTAGTGATCAAGAAAGATTTCTTATTAATATTATCAATGTTGAAAATAGTTGTGCTGCTTAATATTTTTGTAGAAACCGTTTTTTGTTGTTGTTGTTTTTACCAGGATTCTTTAATGAATGGAAAGTAAAAAAAAATTAAAATTATTTGAAATAAAAATATTTTTTAACCATGTAAATGTCTTTACTGTCACTTCTGATCAATTTAATGCATCCTTGCTAAGTATGACTTTCTTTAAAAACAAATCTCAAATATTTTAACGGTAGTTAAGAGTGAAACAAAGGTAGAATGACAGGTTTAAAAAATTGAGAGACCTTATGATTTTTTTTTTTATTTTTTTTTTACAATTTTTACTCATATTAATGCATTTAGTGAGTGTTTACTTTGCACTTTAAATATGCCTCTTTTAAATCCTTGTGTTTCCAGAACTAAAATGAAATCTTAGTTTCTCAATTATTTAAAACTTTTGTGTCCCGTCAGCCTATACTGTATATACTACCAAGCATATTGTATGCTTTCGTAGTCTTCATAATTCTTTTTTTTTTGGGGGATCAGCAGCAAACTATCACTTTGATTGATCTTGCCTTTCATCATGGGGGCCTTAATTGTTGATCTTCATTGAACATGATCAGTGCACATCGACATGTCATCTCTGGATTAAGTGATGCTGTCAGCTTGTGGCATAAAGAAAACAGTACATCCATGCAGACATGATTCCATCGACCTGCACATCTCTCTCTTTCTCTGGTTTGCTATCTTTCACTCACTCGTTCAAGCTCCTTACACACGTGGTCCTTGCATATCATCACTAAATCTGCTATTGATTTGAATCTGCAATTGATAAAATGGTGAGTAAAATTTAAAGTTCTTACCTTTATTTATTTGTTTTTATTTTTTCTACCCTTGTTCCACTCTCCATATTCAGCAGTTTTCTTTATGGTATATCTGTCAAAAAAGCACCAATGTACTCAAGTTTATGGAGGTCAGCTCAGAAAATGCAGAGAGGCTTTACGTGCAGGGGATTCATTAATATTCAATAATAGTAACAAAATACACAAATAAAAGAACTCAGATCCCAAACTAATCACAAGGAGAACAGAACTGAGAGACATCCACATGTTCATCTGTGGAAGAACAAACTGACCAGGAACATGAGAAACACATGAGCAAACAAGACACACCTGGAATCAATCAATCAATCAATTTTATTTGTATAGCACATTTCCAACAGCCCCCAGGCTGACCAAAGTGATTTACAGAAAAGCAAGAATAACACACATACACAAAAATAAGCCAGAGGAAGATATAAAACCACCCATTAAAAGTTTAACATACCACAGTAGTCAATACACTAAGGAAAATAAAAAAGTTTTTAGCAAGGACTTAAAAATAGACAAGGAAGGGGCCAGCCTAATCTCTAAAGCCAGGGTATTCCAGAGTCGTGGCCCTGCCACTGCAAATGCACGCTCCCCTCTACGCTTTAGTCTAGCGCGTGGAACGACCAACAAAGCCTGATCACAAGAACGGAGGTTTCTTGGTGGAGTATGATGAAGGAGTTCAGATAAATAGACAGGAGCTTTGTTATGTAGGGATTTATAAACGAAGAGAAGAATTTTACAGTCTATTCTCTGACAATCGGCAACCAGTGAAGGGATCTAAGAATAGGAGTAATGTGTTCATGTTTACGACACTTTAAAAGAAGTCTGGCAGCAGCATTTTGGACAAGCTGAAGTCACGCAATTTGAGATTTAGATATACCGCAATATAAGGAATTACAATAATCTAGACGCGATGTAACAAACGCATGAACAGCCATTTCGAGAGTTTTTGGAGTGAGAAAGTTTTTAATTTTAGACAGTAAACGGAGCTGATAAAACCTGGATCCAATAACAGAGGAGACAGGGTATCAGGGTAATCAACAGAAAAGCTACAACAAGACTAAAAATACACTGAAAACAGGAACTGAATAGACTTCAGAATAAAAAAAACAAACCAAAACCATGACAAAAATGGTGTGGTAAATACCCGATATCACATAACCGTCATATTCAAAACATGAAATATCGATATTGTGTAAATTAAGTTTGTGACAATATACCGCATTGGCGATATAACCCATCACTGTAATATTTAAAATGATTAGTACACACACAATAATGATGTAAATAATCCATTGCGAGGTTGACATCCCAAAATGCAATTGGTGGTGGTATTGCACCTTAACGCTGCCATCTGCCACAAAGAAGAAGACGCAGCACGCGCACTATTGGCATGCAAAATCACATCATCCAATAAAACAGAGGAGAGTCTGTACCACACTCCAAAAAAGTAAGCTCGCCAGTATGGGAGTTTTTTGGGATTTAGAGAAAATGACCGCAGTGACCGCAAAAGGGGGCAATACCAACAACCTGTTCACCCACCTCTGCCTCCATCATCAACCTCGTTGCAATTATTTTGCTAGTCCTGAAATGGGAAATGTTACATTAACCTGTTAGCGTTCCACTGTACCGCCTGCAGTACACATACCTTTCAAAAGAGACCAAAACCATGCATAGCCCTATACTCCAAATGGTTCAAAAACAGCATGCAATTTACTTTGGGTATGCCTTTTTTAGGAGTTCTAGGCAAATTTTACAGGAATGCTAACCTGTTAACTGCTGACGCCTTTATGTGTTTTGTTATACACTATCGTTCAAAAGTTTGGGATCGGTAAGATTTTTAATGTTTTTAAAAGAAGTTTCGTCTGCAGTGTTAATTTCGTTGACTAAATATTTTCGTCATTATTTTCGTCACGAATATATTTTTGCTGACGAAAACGAAACGAAAACTAAAAAAGAAGTCACTGATGAGGACTAAAACTATGACTAAATTGATTGACATTATCGTCAACGAATAAAGGACGAGACGAAAATAGACTGTGACGAAAATCCAATCAGCAGACGGGAGAGATGCGAGGAATGAACAAAAGAACCAATCGGCAAAACGGAACAGGCTAGACTGCATGAGAAGAGAACCAATCAGAGCCTGACTTATTGAGACGTGAAGCGAAAGACGTGTCACTCGTATTGTTTTGAATGGGAGAAAGTGTAACGCGCAATATGGCGGAATAAGTCCCGCCTTCTAAATAAGAGCCAATCGCCGACTGGTAAAGTCATCGCGTCACTGCATCGGCCGTTAGATGTTGCTGCATAAAAGCTTTTGAATTGAAATAAAGACACAGTTGTGTTGAAATAAAGTTGAATTTGTGTTTTATATATTTTGGTTAAGTTTGTTTCCTATACCAGCGGTAAAAAATTGTCTAGTAAATCTGTTATTGATTTTAGTCTTATTTTAGTCGACTAAAATACCAAGCAATTTTAGTCGACTAAAATAAGACTAAAATTAAAACAAATCAGATGACTAAAACTTGACTAAAACTAAAAAGAATTATAGTCAAAAGACTAAGACTAAAACTAAATTAAAATTTCTTGTCAAAATTAACACTGTTCGTCTGCTCACCAAGGCTGCATTTATTTAATAAAAAATACAGTAAAAACAGTAATGTTGTGAAATATTATTACAATTTAAAATAACTTTTCTATTTGAAAATATTTAAAAATATAATTCATTCTTGTGTTGGCAAAGCTGAATTTTCAGCATCATTACTCCAGTCTTCAGTGTCACATGATCCTTCAGAAATCATTCTAATATGCTGATTTGCTGCTCAAGAAACATTTATTGTGTGCAATTGTACAAAATATTTGTGTACAATATTTTTTTTTAGGATTCTTTGATGAATAGAAAGTTCAAAAGAACAGCATTTATTTGAAATATAATCTTTTGTAACATTTTAAATGTCTTTACTGCCACTTTTGATTGATTTAATGCATCCCTGTTGAATAAAAGTATTCATTTCTTTAATTTATTTTCAAAAAAAATTAAATAAAAATTCTTACTGTCCCCAAACTTTTGAACTGTAGTATATAATATAACAAAAGCTTTGTATTTCAGATAAATGCTGTTCTTTTTAACTTTTTATTAATCAAGGAATCCTGAAAAAAAAAGTACACAACTGTTTTCAACATTGATAATAATCAGAAATGTTTCTTGAGCAGCAAATCAGCATATTAGATTGATTTCTGAAGAATCATGTGACACTGAAGACTGGAGTAATGATGCTGAAAATTCTACTTTACTATCACAGGAATAAATTACTTTGTAAAATATATTCAAATATAAAACAGTTATTTTAAATTGTAATAATATTTCACAATATTCCTGTTTTTACTGTATTTTTAATTAAATAAATGCAGCCTTGGTTAGCAGACGAAACTTATTTTAAAAGCATTAAAAGTCTTACCGATCCCAAACTTTTAAAAGGTAGTGTATTTGCATCCCTTGAGACTTTTAGTCCAAAAGTGTGCTCATTCGGATAAAAATTTGTGATGTGAGCAATATGGAACGCTAAACTCTCATATGTAATTTGTTTCATTCATACTCGGCACTGGAGGGCGCCCTCACGCAGAAAGTCCACAAGTAAGACCCATAGAAGTATTAAACTTTTGACAAAGACATCCAGCTATCGCTTTAGCTGAATAAAATGCAGATATAGACATTTTGATTGATTAACCTGAAGAGAATAAACACACCATTGTGACAGTATATGGTTTGTCTGTGTTCTTCAAGCCATCTTGGTTATTTTCATAAGGATTTGTATAGTTAGAATGCAATGCTAGTCGACATAGCCTTTATCACTGTATAGATTACTATAAAATATAAATAATTTCTGCCTCATTCTGTGATAAGAATTAGCTAACATTAACATCAGTTCACAGAAGGAAGTTATTTCAACCACTTGACTGATGCTATAGCTTGATTTAGGAGTAAAATATGCTGTTATTCTCATAAATTGTATTTTGACACTGTGCTAAGCTACAAACGGTTAGCTTTTTAGTCTCCTCTAAACCAAATCACATAGCATGGTCTTAAAAACGTTCCATAAATCTCAGAATTTTATCATTTATTTAATTAATCCAGACGATATGACAACAAGCTGCCAAATGTTTTCTTTTAAATCAATCTACAATGTTTAAAGTCAAAAGGTTTTATAAACTATATATTTGTATATACACTCCTATAAATGTGTATAGCTCATACAGTACATAATACAACTACTAGCAATCATTGAGTACGAGCTGACGGGACTCAAAATTATGAAATATATAAATATTTCTGACCCAATTTTCAGATTCACTTAGATGTACCGAAAAATGTTTTATCCAGTTGTTTACTATTGTAGTAAAAAAAAAAAAAGGCATTTACTCCATAATTACATTAAACACGTTTTTAATCTAACTCAGTAGTATCTAAAACTTTGAGCTTTTTGAAAATATGATCATGTTGCTCCCATTTTCTTTTTATCTGTTTTAGCCACATCCTCTGTTCCACACAAAAACACCTCCATCTTCAACAGAATGGCTATAATCACTTTCTTAACACCCCCGCCTCCCCTGCCCGTCCAGTGAGAGATATCCTTGAGCCTCACCTCCATCTCTTTGCCAGGTCAGGCAGTGATAGTACTGATAGTGAGCTATAGTTTAGGTCCAGATCTGCTATCTTGGCCTTGAATGATGGAGGAAAGCGAATGGGGAGGTGTTTATTGTCACCCAGATGGTCCACAATGCGGCCGGTTTGCGCAAGGCCGCTCTGTGGCTTCCTCCTCCCCCCACCAATATAATTCATGGGGTGGCACCATTGTGTGGGTGACTGATAAGGCCTTCACTTTGGACCGTTCTGGTCACTTGTCTCAAGGAGACTCCAAAGAAACTTCACTCAGTACAAATGGTGGTGGAAAAGTGCTTTGCTCTCTCTCTCTTTTCACTGGCTCTCTCTTGCTCATTTCAGAGAAGTGGAAAGCTAATACTAAAACCTTCACAGAGAAAACTACAGTAATAGCAAATATTCAAGCAGGGCTTTGTCATCCTGAGTCATTTTACTGTAACCTATACATTTCCCTGTAACTAGAATTTCGGGTGCTGTTCAAGCAGAAAGCTGAGACTGTTTACAATCAACAAAGTATTTACATTGTCTACATTGTCATAAAGTAAATGTTAAAATTATTATTAATATATTAAGATATAATTAAACTAATCTAAATTAAAATTCTAGAAAAAAAACAAAACAATAATATTGTATATAATATTATTATGAAAGAAAGACATTTCTGGAACCCCAAAAATGTCTACAGTATCTTTTCCCAAATGGTTTGTGCTACAGACAGAATATCAAAGTGACTTGGGAATGGAGACTTTGGCCAGTAATCAATCCCCTGAAAAAAAACAAGAACAACCTAGCAACGGCATAGCCATTTGAATGCCCTAGCAACCAGTGCAGTGTGTTAAAACCACTCAAAAACCCCTGGCAACACCCTGGAAACGGCACAGAGTTTTGCATTTGCAAACCAGGAAAATGCTTCTTTTTTTTCCTAGTTTGTACTTCAGAGACAGAAACACACTATGAAGTCTACCACAACAAATATTTATGAAACAATTTGAGTTGAATGTCTGAGCAAAGATCATAGATTCTGCTATGGATCTGCATAGATGGACACATTTATGGCTTCTTATTGGTGTAACAATCACATGAAGAACAGTAAACAAATAAATCCCAAAAGTTGTTTTTGTCTGTTTCTGTTCTTAATATGTTGTTTTCCTCTGTTTTGCACCATCGATCCACCCTTGACAAATTTTGATTCAGTGCTCATATTTTTCCATCTAAGTAAATGTCCAACAAAACACTTGACGAATGGACTCACTAGTTTATCGAGTAAATAATGAAAAGATCATTTGGTAGACTGGATGTCGTGAGCGGGACCAGTCAATGGGGAACTACAGAATGAGCTACGTCCTTCTGAAAGCCAACAGGAATTGTTTTCCTTTTCACTTTCACTTTCAAATAGCATTTCATCTAAGAAAGTCCATACATGTCAGCCAATCGATGTCACAAAGCATAATCAGAATGTCAAATATCTTAAGTGCTCTGATATTTTCACAAAAACTTTCCCAGACAGAGCAGTACATTAATTAGCATCAAACTGAAGTTAAGAAGACACTGTCTGGCACATTTTAAAAATGTCTGAGTAGTTTTTTTTAATCAGATGTGGACTGTCATTGAATATGAACATAACAGTGTGTGACCACTCCCATGTGTCAGGGAAATATCGATCTGACACACATAATGTGTGCGTGTTCAGGTTTCCCACATCTGTTCCTTGTCAGGATATCTGGGATAGGCCTCACGGTCTCCAGAGGCCCTTTGGTTCAACATGGAAAAAGCATTACTGCATTGCAAGTGGTTCGGTAATCCACTCCAGTAATTACAAGCAGCACAGAAGCTTGTAAGTATGTGTGCATGTTATGCCTAATGTGCTCTGAGGTGACTTGTGGTGGGTTTGTAAGAAATCAAAAGGACAGTTTACCCCAAAAATGAAAATTCTGTCATAAAAGAAGATATTCAGAAAAGAAAAAAAAAGTATTTTTGTTGTCTATACAATAAAAGTCAATGGAGTTCACTGTTATTTTGGACCCCATTGACTTTTGTAAGGATCACCCATTGGCCCAACAACAGAATCCAACAGTGTGGGCAAAGGTATAATGCGTGTAGGTCTCTGATTAAATATGAAGCTAGAGTCAAATTGAAACTAAAGTAAATTATTACAAATTAAGGGAACTTTGCAGAAGCACAAATAATAGACCTACACTCATTATACCTTCACCCACGCTGTTAGATTCTGTCGTTGGGCCAATGGGTGTCCCTTACAATGTGGTGACCCCGACGTGATCTCTTCTATAGCTTTGTAGATTTATTGTTTTATTGTATGGAATCTTTGTTTGTGAAAGCTCTTTTGTTCGTTCTTATCAGGAATTGCGGTCTTACATTTTCATTGAATGGTCAATTCTAGAAGTGTAGCAGGAATCAGAGTTCACTGATCACACGATGAGAGTAAATGACGAGATGACTGACAAGACCATGGCAGAGGATTCGTTGCACAACAGAGCCTAAGCGTCTGATAAATGTCTTATTTTGTAGAATGCGCACTTAGCACCGCCGCTCCCTATTCACTGAGTATGTGTGATCGAAGGTAAAATGCAAGCGCGAATTCAAAACGCGATTTCAATACCCACATTTTGAAAGCCGCTCACTGATGCATGCAGATATCTCCCAATATGAAAGCTATCTTAGGCTGGATTGTGTAGTTGTAACCATCTTTTAGCTCTGTATTAGGGCTGCACAATTAATCCCAATTAAATCACACACGATTTGGAAAAGGCTGCAATTATTTCATGCGTAGCTTGTCAGAGCTGTACGGCTCTGTGATCAGTAGTTAATGCTTCTCCATCTGAAAGCCAGAGGGCGCTCCTGCGCAGAAACTGCATATATGCCCTGCCGGCGAAGTAGATAACACGCGTTGTTCCAGGAAATCCCTATGGGCATCATACTATCGCTGTAGCTAAAAAAACACAAGATTGAAATACTTTGATTGATTAAACATGACTAATAAACACACAACTGCCTTATTCTGTGTAAGAAGCCACATCATCTCACAGAAGGATGCTCAACTGTGAAGTGAGTTTGGAGTAAAAACATGTTATTAAATGTTGTATTTTGTTGGACAAGATGTTAATAAATGCTTCTCATGTTTGGAAAGATGTCTGACACGTGTTGCTTTTTCAAATGTACATTATAAGCAACTCAAACTCGCAGTGCTTTCAGATGGATTAGCATTTGGAGCCATACCTCATTGACAAGCCGCGCATAAAAAAAAAAAAAATTATCGCAGCCTTTGCAAATTCATAATCGCACTAAACCAAATCGTTCAAGCGCAATTTCAAGGTTATTTTTCTAATCGTCCGATTAATCGTGCAGCCCTACTCTGTATCATGCTTGAAGAAAAATTAGGTCTTTATTTGCACTTTGAATATTGAGAGAGTACTTTGATTATGGTTGCACTAAGGCAATTGATTATGGTAAGACTAAGGCAATTTTTTATGCTGTTTTTATTTCTATGATAAATTTGTGGAAAGGAGTTCAGTTAGGAGGTCAAAAGTTGTAGAAGCTCATAAATCATGTACAGTTATAAGGTCTGAAGAGAAATCATAGAGGAGAGTAGCCAGTCAGTTGAGTTTTTGGCAAAACATTTTCTATTTTACTGCATATGATAATTCATACTCATAAAGTAGACATGAAATGACATTCATTACAAGATGTTAAGTTAAAACATTTCAAATGCACCTGCAGACTATTTTTCTAGTCATGAATTTCGTCATTGAGGATTTCTTAAAAAAGTGTAAAAATCTAGTCTCGTCTCGTGAACTCAATCTCGTGTCTCATGAGCTAACTGTCTTGTCACACCCATAGTTTAAACATTATTCAAAATATCTATTTTTTTCAGCAGAAGAAAGTCAGTCATTTAAGTTTGAAATGACATGAGTGTAAATGATGAAAGAATTTTTATTTGTAGGTGTACTATCCCTATAAGGCCTCAATAAATACATTAACTGCACTTCTGTCTGCTATTTGAGAATATAAAAAAAAAATGCACTAGGATTATTTATTATTCTGATTTGTTTTTTGGTCGTATGGACGATATAACGATGTGTTCACATGCGCTGGTCTACCGTCAAATCAAGTCGGGCACTCAACATAACTAGCCAAGAGCAAGAACTCTTTTCTGTGAGACTGGCCTTAGACTGTGGATGACTGGACTGCTGCCTATCGAAGCAGCATCTTTATTCGGTCGGAAAATGAATCCTCAAGGAACATGGCCAAAGCTCTTTATTGTGTATGCAGTGTGTGGCCAGGTTCAAATTGGCAATCAATTATCCAATTAAGACTGACAGAAATGCACATCAGGAATTCCAGCCCATCCGTCCAGGCTTGCGATTGGAACACGATTAGAGGGACTTAATTAAACCCTAGGTGCAGGGTGTTTAAACATCGTTTGTGGGGCATCAAAGGGGTTTGGAAATATAAAAACCGCTTACTTTAGATTCTCCACACATTCATCTGTTGGGTATGTGGAGGACACTTCTCAGGTAAAACGTGACATGTGGAAACAGAGGTGATCGGTGAGAGATCTGACAAAAATGTATTCTTAGTCTAAGGAAATGTTTTTAAAATGTGTAGAATGTTTACATTTATGGATTTGAAAGAGGTCCTGGGAATTGAACCCACAACCTTGCTGCCACTATCAACAAGCTCATCCAGTTAAGCTTTATAAAAGAGTAAATTATATCATAGAAAGGACCCCTGGAGACCCTCTTGACTTTGTCAAGGTTAATAAGTCACCTAATTTTTTTCAAAAAAACCCCCACCAATTTTAGAACCCTGACTTCCAAAACTTAATGATATTTCTAAATTAATTATTGGAGTTTATACACTCATAAAATATCCTTATAAAAAGGTACAAGGTACATATTGTATGTTATTAATTTTTCCTCAATTGTTACACCACATGACACTTAGAATCAAAAAATTTAATCTTTTCTTGAAAATGTTTTTAAAAAAAATGTTTCCTAGATCATCATGAATACAATGAGTGAATTTTTAAAAACTTGTGTATTTTAAATGCTTTTATCTGTCATTGATCCCTGTAAGAATGAATAATTGAATAAATTTGTGAATTAACAAAGGAATGTATCCTGGAGTGACCTGTTATAGTCAATAAATAAATATGCATAATTAACAGTAATGTAATAAAAGGGCACAAAAGTTGTTTGTGTAAATTGCTTTCAAAGCAGGATTAGAAGTGAAGGGTGTATTATGTTTCATATTGTTGAATAAATTGTGAGTGTAAATCAGATTTTGCCCCCGTCCCAGCAGGAAAACGATGAATAAACATCACGACTTGAACGAGAAAACTTCAATATCACGGGCAGCGCTACTGATGCTGAAGCAACACAATTTGCTGAGAACACTTCCCGCTCAGCTCAGAGAAGACTTGAATAATTCAAGATCATCATCCATTATACCACACCCCACATCCGCCTGACATTAGAAATGTTGAATATAATGTGTTGTGAAGCTTCAAGATTCTGTCGAATATATTCCTCCTGGCCGGCTTCTCGCCTTCTTTAGCTGCCCCGTTCGGTGCCTGCATTGATTTCCGAGTGGAATCTTCCGCCTTATTCCTTACATGTCAGTGGATGTGGAGTGAGAGCCACTGCATTTTAATTTTGGGGGGGTTTGTGAATTAATCATTTCCCTGGATAGCTCAAGCTCAGCCTGGCCCTTTCAGGAGAACACCTTATCACAGCAAATAGGATTCAAAGGGAGAGGGGCAGCATAATCCACAGCTAATTGGATGAAATGGCTCTCTCCCCCTCTCTCTCACTGGTTGGCTGTCTGGCTCCTGTTCGCTCGGCTCCACAGGGACCAGGGAGCCACTGAAGAGGTTATTACAGCATGTCTTGAGGGAGCATTAATACCTTACCCCTTGTTCAGACATGCAAATAATCTAATTCAAGGTCTAGCTAATTAACAACCCCACTCCAATCTGGATAAAGAGGTGCAATAACAAGCCCAGGACTTCTTTAGGGAGGCAAAAATCACACCTGGTCCAGAACACCATGATTACATATGCCAATAAAACTCCAGTTTAAAAGAAAACCTTTGGTTAATATGCTGTAGGAGTCATATAATTATGTTTTATTGAAGTTTATAGGAATCCTTACTCGTCTCCAATATTGTAAAACCAACACGGTATGGCCAAAAGCGAACTGGTACACCGTTGTCACTTGCAAAAACAAAATGGCGGCACCGTGGGTGGAAACATGCAGATTAAAGGGGCGGTAATATTATAATAAAATCCCCTTCCTACATCACTAGGGGAACGAAATCTGAGGGTCTCGTTTTTTCGCATGCTTGCCGAGAAAGGCTTAACAACACAAAGTTAATGGGTTGTCCTTTTTCACGTTTTCTGGGTTGGTAGATGCACCGGGGACCCGATTATAGCACTTAAACACGGAAAAGGTCAGATTTTCATTATATGTCCCCTTTAACCTGGTTTCATCCTATCATTACTAGTTTTAATTTTTATTTAATTTTTTTTAAATGAGTTTAAAAATGTTTAAAGCCATTTAATTGCTTACAGTCTGTTAACTACTGTCTAGTGAAATTTTCATGCTTTTTGCAGGTGGTTTGTCAGATTTCAGGTTTTATGTCAAACATCAGAAATTACAATTTGTGATCATTTTTATAATATTTAAAATTTCTAAATCATAAATGCTTTTTTAGTTCTAAGTTTTATTGGAAATAACTGTTTAGTTTTTGTAGTCTATTTACTTTGTTTATTTATCATTTTAGTTTTCATTAACGATAAGAACAGTGATCAGTCCTCACCACTGCAACATGCCACCATATGAACTCATCTGCTATTTGATGTGTTCTGTATCTTTATGACACCCAAGTGACCCAACATGCTTTGAAATATATTTTTCTCCTCCAGTGATCAGGCTGCTCATTGAGGGCCTTCATTAGTATTTGTTTTGGCCTGATGGGAGGCAGCAGGCTGAAATGTTACATGCTTTAAGGCGTCTTGACTCTTTACTTCCAGGCCCCAAATGTTAATCTGGCCTTAGCAAGGTTATGCAGTCAAGGTTGCCAAATAGCAGCGAAATACTAATCTCTTGGGCCTTGGGGTTAGTTTGGCCCAAGAATGAATATGGCCCCTAGCTCTTGTTTCTCCTCATTGCTGCTTTGCCAGTTCACGCATATCCTACGTATGAAATTGTGATTTACTACACCATTTTACATGTGCAAATACCCAGTAGCCTCATCCTAAATTTTCTTGGTTTCTGGTCTACAGAGTGTGTGAGCGTTTCCAGTCCCCACGTCCTCCCAGAAAATGCACATTAGGCTGAATGTATTAAAGCTTTGTTTGTGGATCACACTCAATAAGCATCAATGTGGCTATTGACCTTTGTAGATCTGCGGAACGACCATTGCATTACATTTCGGTTAAGGCAGTATGCAAGAAAGAATGCACTTTAACTTGCTTTTTTGCTACATTAAATTATCCATGCAAATAACCAAATGTATTCCTCATCTGTAGTTATTGTTTGACATTTAGAAGTAGAAATAAACTAAAAAAAAAAAAAAATGTTTAGTGGTTATCTGATGCGTGCCTGAAGTATCGGGCTTTGCAGGATCAAAGTAAAATCTATTTTGTTTATTCCCTTGAATATTTAATTTCAGACAAGTTTAGGACCGTTTCATCCAAAACCATGCTGAGATGTTTTTCTGGTGAGGCCATAAACAACACATTACATAACAAACCAACATTTAGTTTGAATCATTAATAACCTGTAGGAACTATAATCGAGCAAGTGATAAAGTTGTCTTCACAAAGCTCACAGCCTATATTTTAGTAATGCATGGGTAATTTTGCGCTGACATATTCAAATCTTGTGTTGAAAGCATGTGCTTTTGTGCGGTATGCATGACTTGTGTGCACATGGCTAGAAAATCATTTCAGAATGCAAATTACAGAAACAGAGCTCTGCTAAATTGTTTGTTCGGCATCCAGGAGAATGTTAAAAGCGTAAATTGCACATTTGGCACCAACATGGAAAACATTATAACGTACATCTAAAGTAGCGCTCGCAGCTATTTACTAAATCAAACATTCTGAGGAGGCTTCAATACACTCAGCATGTCCAGCAAAGAAAAACCGAACAGCCCAGCTGAGGATTCAGGCCTGACTCATGTAGATCACATTGTATACGTTTTATATACCTTTCCATCTCCCATTTCAGCCATTCTGCATCAACAAAACTCATTATACACAAAAGGGTGAAGAGCATGCATGCAAAAAGTCCTTAATGATGGTCCAACATAAAATATGGTATACTTAGACTTGGAGTCCAATCACTCTTTTTAATAGCTTCATAGCAGTCTGAAAATAAAGTATTCATGAAGATTGAGGAAGATGATCCGATGAACTTCAATTTAATTGGCGCAAATTAAAACAATCCATCTTTCTGTGGCTGTCCATCTCTCTGCCAGCTCCTCTTCACTGCTCATCTTGCACCTTGATTACAATTATCTTTTAATGGCAAAACTTGTCAGGCAGTTTTCTCCCCCTTTGCTGATTTACACCTGCTCGGCACAATATAGATTTAGAGATATAACTCATGTTTAAGTGTTCATTTCTGACTACTTGTCTCTCAGGCCCTCAGCGTTCTCACACCATGACCAATGAATTTCCATGACTTTTCTGTATTTTTTTTTCTCTCCAGTTGTTAGTGATTGGATAAGGATTTCTAAAAATCATTTGGTAACACTTTGCAATAAAGTACTAATTGTTCAAATTAATTGTTAATCCTAACATTAACACTGAACAATTCTTAATCCACATTTTCACAGATTTTAGGTTAGCTTAAAGTTCATTTCTACTAGGGCTGCACGATTAATCAGACGATTAGAAAAAAAAAAAAACATTGAAATCGCGCTTAAACGATTTGGCTTCGAAAGCTGCGGTTATTTTTTTAAGCGCAGCTTGTCAATGAAGTACGGCTCCAAATGCTAATCCATCTGAAAGCACTGCGAGTGTGAATCGCTTATAATGTACATTTGAAAAAGCAACACGCGTCAAACAACTTTCCAGACATGAGAGGCATTTATCAACAAAAGACAACATTTAATAACATGTTTTTCCTCCAGACTCACTTCATAACGACAGTTGAGCATCCTTCTGTGAGATGATGTGGCTTCTTACACAAAATAAGGCAGTCGTGTGTTTATTAGTCATGTTTAATCAATCAAAGCATTTTAATCTTCTGTTTATTCAGCTACAATGATAGTATGGGATTTCCTAGAATGACGCATGTTCTACTTCGGCGGCAGGGCATATTTGCAATTTCTGCGCGAGAGCGCCCTCTGGCTTTCAGATGGAGAAGCATTTACTACTGATGACAGAGCCGTACAGCTCTGACAAGCTGCGCATTAAATAATCGCAGCCTTTGCCAAATTGCATGCGATAAAATTGCGATACATCTTGCAGCCCTAATTTCTACATATACTATACATTTTTAATATTTCTAATGAAATTACTAGAAAATTACAATAAATAAAAAGTATATATTCAAGTATAACAATATTCAAGTATAGAATTAAAGGATTAGTTCACTTTTAAATAAACTTTTCCTGATAATTTACTCACCCCCATGTCATCCAAGATGTCCATGTCTTTCTTTCTTCAGTTGAAAAGAAATTAAGGTTTTTGATGAAAACGACTGAAGGTCAAAATTACAGTTTCAGTGCAGCTTCAAAGCGTTCTACACGATCCCAGACGAGAAATAAGGGTCTTATCTAGAGAAAGCATCGCTCATTTTCTAAAAAAAAAAAAAATTATATACGTTTTAACCATATATGCTCATCTTGAACTAGCTCTCTTCTTCTTCTCTATTAGAATTCCGGCAGTGTAGACACTGCTAAGTGTATTACTGCCCTCCACAGGTCAAAGTTTGAACTAAATTGTCATATACAATATACTAGTTCAATAGTATATAACAATTATTTCAAACTTTGACCTGTGGAGGGCAGTAATACACTTAGCAGTGTGTACACTGCCGGAATTCTAATAGAGGAGAAGAAGAGAGCTAGTTCAAGATGAGCATTTATGGTTAAAACGTATATAATTTTATATATATATTTTTATAGTTTCTCTAGATAAGACCCTTATTTCTCATCTGGTATCGTTTAAAGCCCTTTGAAGCTGCACTGAAACTGTAATTTTGACCTTCAACCATCTGGAGGCCATTGAAGTCCATTATATGGAGAACAATCCTGAAATGTTTTCATCAAAAACCTTCATTTCTTTTCAACTGAAGAAAGAAAGACATGGACATCTTGGATGACATGGGGGTGAGTAAATTATCAGGAAAAGTTTATTTAAAAGTGAACTAATCCTTTAATCTATTTTGAATGAACAATTAACAATACGATATTTATAAATTAACTTTAACTTTGAATAATAAATGTTGTAAAAAAAAAAAATGCTGTAATATCATACAATGCTTTAATTAACCCCTTAAGGCCGAAATGTTCCACTGGCAGTACAAAAATTCATAATCAAATTATTAGGCAACCACTGACAGGAATAACACAAAATAGGTATCATTTTAAAGCTTAGAAACTCAGCTTAATGAGTGCCGAGTCATCCTGCTAAACCTTGATCAACAAAATAAAAATGTGTCATTTCAAATCTTAGAGTCTGAACTTTACAATGAATGTAGATGTTTGATTAACTCCTAGTGCTGAGTTATTTGCTAAAAAACAAATGGTAAATAAATAAAAAAAATCACTTTTGATTATTTTATGCTATCACCACAAAATGTGATCCAGATTCACGACACAGCACAGCCTCTCGTACCTTATTGCTTTCACATATATATATAAGCAATAAGGTACGAGAGGCTGTGCTGTATCGTGAATAAAGTCATAAAACGGCTACCACACAATACAGATATTAAAGCCAAAAATATGTAACAATGCAACTTTCATGAAGTAAACTCTTACTAAAAGCCTTCCTTCTGCTGGAAAAAGTAGTCCCTGACCGTGAACAGCAACAGAAGTTACATTATTATGCCATTAGATGGCGGCAAAGACTGTCTTTATGAGTGTGTCAGTCAGTAGCGTAGACTTTTACACTGAAAAGACTGAATTGTTGTGAACACGGAACAAGACGCAACTGACAAATGATTTGACTAGCGCTGTCAGTCACGGGAAAACCCCTTACGTGTTAAAAGGACAAGATAATACATTGGGCATTTAAACAGATTTTTTATTGTGAACATAGGACTGACCTGAAGGAAAATGCTAAATCTGAATGCAGGTAATAAACACTCACTTGATCTCTTTCTCACAATATCAATTGAGAACATACAGTTTACGTTGCTAAGCGTGGTTGCTAAGGGTGTTGATACAAAGAACAATTGGGTGAAGCGGTCATAGCCGTGTTTTATCATGAATAAAACACAGCTACTGACCAATCAGAATCAAGGACAGGAACTAACTGTTATATACAGTACAGTCCAAAAGTTTGGAACCACTAAGATTTTTAATGTTTTTAAAAGAAGTTTCGTCTGCTCACCAAGGCTACATTTATTTAATTAAAAATACAGTAAAAACAGTAATATTGTGAAATATTATTACAATTTAAAATAACTGTTTTCTCTTTGAATATATTTCACAAAGTAATTTATTCCTGTGATGCAAAGCTGAATTTTCAGCATCATTACTCCAGTCTTCAGTGTCACATGATCCTTCAGAAATCATTCTAATATGCTGATCTGCTGCTCAAGACACATTTAATGTGTACAATTGTACAAAATATTTGAGTAAAATATTTTTTTTCAGGATTATTTGATGAATAGAAAGTTCCAAAGAACAGTGTTTATCTGAAATCTAATCTTTTGTAACATTATAAATGTCTTTACTGCCACTTTTGATTGATTTAATGCATCCTTGCTGAATAAAAG
>RJVU01027559.1:8372078-8396611 GCA_003731715.1 Anabarilius grahami | reverse complement strand
TTTATTTATTTATTTAATATGGACATAGCAATAACATTGGACAAACCAGATGCATTGTTTAAAGTGTTATAGCACATGTGCTAATTTTCAACACCTGTCCATAGGGACTTTTACAACAGAAAAAACACATTATTAAACAAAACACGGCACACAGCCACTTTTTGAGCTCTCTGGTGAAGATGTTAATATTGTTCTGTAATTTGAATCCTGTGGGGAGAGAGTTCCATAGTGTAGCCCCTCTGAAGGAGAAGATGTTCTAAACTTCGGGAGCACACAATCCCCACTAACTGAGGCTCTGGTGGAAGGTCTAAAAGAGCCCCGACGCCTCTCCATGTGGCCAGAGAACAGTGGTGACACACAGTTGTTCAAACATTGAAAAGTCAATTTCAAAATACTAAAATTTACAAACTTTTCAAAAGTAAAAAGCTTATGCTTTTGTATGATATCACAATGATGCCATCTCATTGGTTTTTTGTCAAATATCTTAATTGCCTGTTTATATAGAGAAATAACTGGTTTCAAAGTGGACACTGATGTTTGTGACCATGCTGTTATACAGTATGACAAATGTGAAAAAACCATTGCATGCATAAACAAAGCCGCGTGATGTGACAACTCTCCTCTAATAAAATGAAAACAGTTCAGATTTGATTTGACTTTCCTGCAAACATGATTTACTTGACTTTGAAACTTCAGGTGTTTATCCAAGATTATGCCCAAGTATTTCGTTTCATGAACCTCATGAATGGGTTCATGGTCTAAATGAACCCATTCATATATATATATATATATATATATATATGTAATCATCAGTTTCTCAGCATGAAAATGTCCAAATGTAATCTTTTTTATCTAAAAATGTAATATGTTTTCTATCAAACGATACCTAACTTTTGACTCTCCTTGCAATAGTTTTGGAGTCGTGAGTCTTTACTTTTGTGTATGTCGCTCAGAAAAAAACAACTCTAAAATGCCTTCAGGACTTAAGGGGTTAATATTAATTACACATTATTTTATAGAGATTGTACTAAAAAAAAGCTATTTCTATCTTATGACACATTTTATAACATGAATACACTAACATTTAGAAATGTATATGACTTTACCAGATTTAATTTTCCAGGCCTGGAAATCACAATGTTAGAATTCCCTCATATATTTAGGTGTTCCATGACCGCCGGGACCCTGAGCCCTGCTGTACAGATTTATCAGTGACATAATTGGTTAAGGCATTTTCTCCTCTGTGTTTTTATCACAGAGGAGTCATTGATGCATGTACGCTCAGGATGAAGTCCTTGTGGACTAAGACCACAGCAACAGATGAGCAAATAAAGTGCATGTGCAGTGGTGTTTTCTGCAGTGTCCGATAATCTACCCAGGCAATTAGGAAGAAAGATGACATTTTGACTTTTAATTTGGGGACAATGTGGTGTGGCTATTCTCTGCTGATGACTCTTTCATGCTCTCTTGGCACCAGACTGAAGTGCTGAGATTGGACTTGCCACGAGCTAGACTCCTTATTTTACCATATAGCACCTTTTCATACTGTCTACTTGCTACTTTGCGCTGCGCTGTCACTTTTCCAGACCAAAGTGCTTATTCTTAGTGATGCGAGATATGGAGATGGAGAACAAATGTGTCTCTGGGAGCAGCGAAAGATCAATAAGACATTCCGACTCACCTAAAAGGTAGTGGTATGGGGGGAGGACAAGAAACAAAAGAGCGATACTGATAGCATAAGCGGATTTGGGCAGAAATAAGTAGTAAACAAACACAAGGCAACCTTAACACAACATACATCAGACTATCTCCTGGCACACTTCATAACTGCTGTTTGTTTTGAATGAGATGATATTATTGGGCCGTGGAATGATAACCTCTCCTTGCAGTTCTCATCAGAACGTGTGTCTGGGAAATTGATGCTTGTTTTACGATTAGAGCAAGAGTATTGTTCGTGGAGAGGCATCAGCGGTGGGCCGTATTGCCTCAGCTCAGCAAGCAACTATAAAAGGCATCAAAGCAAACGGGAATGCAGCGCGTGAGACCATGTGCATCGCTCAATGAGCCATGCATGGCCAATTATTGTTGCCCGCCGATGAGGAAACACTGGACAAACTAGCGAGAGTGAGCCATTCCAGCATTGCATCCCACAATTGAGACGAATACATTTTTCCCCCTCGGCTTTCCCCTTTTTACATCCGTTCTAATCGGCAGAAAAGGGCTTAAGGGTGCAATTACCTTCAAGAGTCTTCATGCAATCTTTGAGTTTCTCACTTGAACTCTTGCAAAAACAGCTTTTGTAAGTCAATGGAAATACAGACAAAATTCCATTACACTGTTGTAGCTTGCTAATCGCTTATAGTGTTTCATTTAAAGACCTTCAGGCATTTAAAAAAACGGTTTGAACAATTGTCATATTTAAAATACAAAATAGCCAGTCATATCACGTTCAAGAAAGTGCATGTGTCCTAAAACCAGATGTGAACAACAGAGAGAAATAATAAAGTAAATAGAAATGCTATTTTTTTCACCTCTAAAACAGTTCATTTTTTTAAATAAAATTGTGACTTTATTTCTCCTTGCGATTTCTCATCTCACAGTTTTTAGGATTTTTTTTTTATCATACTTATTTCTATATATCGCTCAATATGACTTTATATCTCAACATTATTTCTCTTAATTTTAACTGTTTCACACATAATTACAAGTTCATGTCTCACAAATACTCATAATTGATGTCTCATAATTGTAACAATTTGTCTCAATGACACTTTATAACTCACAATTTGACCTTTTCTTGTCAATTTTACAATTGTTCATTTATTTTTTGTAATTTTGACTTTTTCTGACAATTGCAAATATCAAATATCAATCTCAAATTGTTTTATTATTGTTCACAATTTCAACATTATATCTCTAAACAGCTATGTTTCCATCCACCTATTTGTATGCACATTTTGGGATATCATAAAAAAAAACCTTTGGATGGAAACACGAAAATGCGCATAAATTAAAAAAAATACGCAAGAAAACGTATGCGCTCAATTCAGGCGGATACATATTTTATCCGATAAGAAGAAATAGTGCATAAAATACAATGGAAACACATTTAACTGAATAAATCCCTTGATCAGCAACAACAACAAAAAATGCCTGAGCCAAAGTCTGACATCAGAATGATTTGTTAAAATAACCTCCCAGAACTTTCTCAAATGATTGCGTTCACAAACATCAAGCATCTAAATGCATGACGTTTTTTGAGTTTTGTCTACGCACTCTGAGACACAAGTCATTTATGATGTAGGAAAACAAAGAGCCACAGTGATTTCCCAGATTGCAGCAACTTCCAGTTTTATTACAGATATTTTGCACTAATTTCTCAGGAAGTGATGATTTTGTTCTCTTGAACACATGGGATGGAAATGCTGCTTTATTCGCAAAAGTTTTATGCGATATTCCAATTTTGTGCATAAGTTAAATTCGCAACTTTGAATGGAAACCTAGCTACTGTGACTCTGAGGCTAAAATGTGTTTCTATACGTTTGTTAAAGGTACAGTAGGTGTTCTGGGAAAATGCTAACTTTAGCCTGCTAGCACTGAAAGCGTACATCCCACCCTCCCTGCAAATCGCCGTCCAAAGCCTCGCCTCCTCCAAAACACATGAACGCACACAGACCAGAAGCTAGACGACCAGAGACAACGTTATTGGATTACATCATGTGTCATTCACCGGTGAGAAACAATACAGTGAGTAACAGTAATAAACAAACAACTTTTTAAAAACAAATTGGATGCAGCAAATGGATATGTTGGACATTTCTAACATAACAGCTGATGAAAAATTAGCAGCACTGAGCACAAAATAAACCACATCACTGTCTTTATAACCAGAAAGGTGATAGTATTTTAGCAAAAATACAATGTAAACATGCATTATTTTTTACTTCGAAACACGGCCCCCCCATTCACAACCATTATAAACCTTGGACGACTAAGGATATTTTTAAATATATCTCCGATTGTGTTTGTCTGGAAGAAAATAGTCATATACACCTAGGATGGACAGGGTGAGTAAATCATGGGATAATTTTAATTTTTGGGTGAACTATCCCTTTAATCACTTCAGCACTCTGATCAGGGAGTAGTACTGATTATGCGTTGGAGGTAGTTTCTGCAATAAATAAATAAACAGTAATAAATAACTAAATATCGAACATAAATATCTATTACTGTTGTATAAAACAGCAAACTATTAATTAAACAATATAAGCAACCCTCATAAAGAGTGATTAGCAGAATAAGGAAAAGGAAGTAAATAGGATAAAAGAGCAAACAACTTGGTACATTATACAACGTCCTCATTATGATATTAAAGTATAACAAATATATATTATACAGAATCATAAACATAGTTAACGAGGTATGGTCAATATTTGTAAGATAAGCCGCGATGCTAGCGGCACTTTCACGTGCGTTTCACATGACGAACTAATAATCATAAAGGTCGCAAAACACCCGCGACTTACAGGCTTAATGTTAGAGATATTCTCAGCACTATAAACATCCAGTATTACAAACATAAAGTCAGGAAATAAACTTACTTCGTCATCAATAACTTTTGTCCTGCACTCAGAGACGCTGCACGGGTGGAAAATGCGTCATATTCTCCCTGCGTTCCCTTCAAAGGGTTTACCCTCCGGAGTGAGCGCTTCGAAGGGATGAAGGGTGTAGGGGTCAAAAAACTCTTTTTTTGGAACGCACTTCTGCGTCATCTTAACGAGACAATCAAGGAGGAGTAGATTGTGCAAGCTGCGCCCTTTGTTGAACGTTAGTTTATTTATTTATTTTTGGTTTATCGCATGTAGGCTATATTGTGTATTTGAAACATTTGAATGGACTGATAAAAGGAGCTGTAAAGTATTTTTGTTGAAGTGCAATGCCGTTTTGACCATAATAATGTTCCAAATCTTACTCGTATAAATATTACAGTAGTATAGAAAAATACTATACATTTATAGGTAAAATCGAACTGTACCCATTCTGTGACGACAAAGAACTTCCCTGTGCAAAGGATCATGGGGCCCCGTAGTGTCCATCATTTGTACCCTTCGAAATCCTTCATTCCGAAGGGCCCTTTGAAGTGGCCAGTTTTGAGCACTTCGGTTTGGAACGACCCTTCAATATGGCGGCCATGATTATTTTCACTCCGAAGTGCCCTTCGGAGGGCGATATATCCCGTTTGGAACGCACCGCCTGACAGCTCCGTATGCGCAACGGAGAACGCGTCAATTACGGCAAAACCGCATCCACTAGAAATTGCGTAGTACGTACTTTCCATGTATTCATTATTTTACATAAGACAAACCCTTAAATGATTAGTCCACTTTTAAATAAACTTTTCCTGATAATTTACTCACCCCCTGTCATCCAAGATGTCTATGTCTTTCTTTCTTCAGTCGAAAAGAAATTAAAGTTTTTGATGAAAACATTCCAGGATTTTTCTCCTTGTAGTGGACTTCAATGGGCACCAAACGGTTGAAGGTCATAATTAGTTTCACTGCCGCTTCAAATTGTTCTACACGATCCCAGATGAGAAATAAGGGTCTTATCTAGTGAAACCATCGCTCATTTTCTGAAAAAAAAATAGAAAATTATTTAAGTTATAACCTTAAATGCTCATCTTGAACTAGCGCTCTTCTTCTTCTCCTCTATTAGAATTCCAGCAGTATAGACACTGCTAAGCGTAATACTGCCCTCCACAGGCCAAAGTTTGAACTAATTGTTATATACTATTGAACTAGCATAATGCATATAAAAATTAGTTCAAACTTTGACCTGTGGAGGGCAGTAATACGCTTAGTAGTGTCTACACTGCTGGAATTCTAATAGAGGAGAAGAAGAAGAGAGCTAGTTCAAGATGAGCATTTCTGGTTAAAACTTAAATTGAAAATTATATTTTTCAGGAAATGAGCGATGGTTTCACTAGATAAGACCCTTATTTCTCATCTGGGATCGTTTTGAACAATTTGAAGCTGCAGTGAAACTAATTTTGACCTTTAACCGTTTGGTGCCCATTCAAGTCCACTATAAGGAGAAAAATCCTGGAATGTTTTCATCAAAAACTTAAATTTCTTTTCGACTGAAGAAAGAAAGACATGGACATCTTGGATGACATGGGGGTAAGTAAATTATCAGGAAAAGTTTATTTAAAAGTGGACTAATCCTTTAACAGATAGAACACAGCAGCAGATAATACTGAAAAAAAATAATGTAAAGAATTCACAACACTGAGGATATTTTCATTGAAGGAGGAAACAAGACGTTTTGCTCATTGTTAAACAAATGGTCAAAACATCTGGTGGTGGTGGCCTTACGAATCCATGCACCAAAGCTTTGGATGTTCGCTCGTAACTTCGGAAACATAAAAATAGTTCCCGATTAGACGCTGTGTGCTGCTGTCGTTGAGTTAATAAAGGTAGACTACACAAACTGCCTATGTTACATTACGTGTTACAATCAAAACACATCAAAATCGAATCATACCATGTACCTACCTGTCCAAAAGAAATACTGCAACCATGGCATCATCTTTCAGACCCTTTGTCTCCCGCAGTTGTCTCCAGCATGGCAAAGCATTTTTTATTAATTCTGGGTTTTAGCTCTTTTATGATCCAGCCTCTTTTTTTTCCGTTGTAGCCCTTTTTAAGACTGTCTTTCTTTTGGTCGATACTTTTCCAGTGCCACTTGTTGTCCGTTCAGAAGGAAAGTTAGGTTGTTGTCATTCTCATGCTGACTCCGCACAGCGTACAAGAAACACGCTGATGACGTATGATGCCTACGCGAACAGGCTGCACAGTGGTATGCAAACACACGTTGACTGACAGGGAACAGATGCTATCATTTAGTTCAGACCGAACGCAATGATTGAACAAACAATTTTATGGTACTACGCCTTCCACAGTCAATACATATACATATTTATAAAAAAAAACATTTATACCGCTTAACATAGTGATTGCTATCAGGATATGATGAGACTTTTAACCAGCATAACAAAAAATTCTTCTGAAGAGAATCACCTATCGCACCTTTAAGTGTCGCGCAACCGCGCGTACAAGTTTTCCAAACATTTCCAAAACCCTGAGCTGTAGACGTGGAGCTGTCGACAGACTGTCCCCTTTGTGTGGTAGGATTAAGGAATGGAGGTGCAGGAATTCGTCTCACCCTTGCTCTGTTGTATGAGTGATTATGACCCCCTCACGCTGACCCTCAGCCCCACGTTGGGCGCCATGATGATCTTTTTTTAAAGGCTGCACGGGGAGCGATGGGGAAATAGCTCTAGCGTTTTCCACTTCTGCCCCAAATAAACTATGATGTTCTCCATCCATCAGTAGGCTGGGTGGCACACTGACCTGTCATAAATTCACCCTGCAGGAAAAGGTGACAGGGCCCGAGCCAATCTTCATGAAAGAATTAAAAAATGGTACAGGACCCCTCCCCACCCCCTCTCTTCAGCCCACTCCAACCTATGCTCACCCTTTACCCCTTATAAAAAAGCCCTCTTCGAATCTATTTCCTCTTTCATCCTTCCCCGAGTGTCTCAGTGTCTCCCATCTCTTTTCTCCCTCAACCCCCCATTTTTCTCTCTCACCCAATACCTTTTCTCTCTCTCTCTCTCTCTCTCTCTCTCTCTCTCTCTCTCTCTCTCTCTCTCTCTCTCTCTGTCTCTGTCTTTTTCTCTCTCTCCCTCTTTCTCTCCATGGGTAAGCAGGTAATCATGAGCTGTCACAGAAAGGTGACCCATTAATGTGATGGATACGGTGTGAAAAACAAATGGTGTGAAACGTGTGGATTGCTGTCCTTACTGCACCTTGGCCTTTTGTTCTGTCATATCAATATCCACACAGGGCCTCATTACACTGCCGCACTACACAATGAGCGCCGCGCCAGGGTCAGGCTCCCAACGCCACGCTCCCGCTCGCTGCCTGCCACAGGCACCCGCGCTGTGGGCCTCCTCCTCCTCTCCTTTCCTCTTCCTCCTCCTCCTCCCCTCAGGACCCACAGGTAAACAAGCAGCTCAAATCGCCAGTATTTTCAGCCTCGTGTTGTTTTGTTCATCGACTATTGTCGAGCAGTTTTGGAAAGGAGGAAGCGCCAGCGTTGCCAGCGTGTGCCGTCTGGAGACAATGGCAGTGGTGTTGGTGATAAGCAGATGCAAATGCTGGCTTTTGTTGATGGTCTCTGCTCTATTGTTTCTGGTTTTGTTGTCCAACTGAATTTCATTAACAGTGAAAACAGAGGATGTGCAGAGATACGCAGCTGGCATTGTGTAAGAATGCTTTGGGTAGAAGAAAGAGAAGGGGAGAAAGCTTAAATGACTGTTTTGTGACTAGTTTACTGAAGTCTAAGGCAGAAAGCTAAATTTTTATTGATCCAGCATTAAAGAAGGTGATTGGATTTATACTGACTTACATATACTGTCTTACTAACTTCTTTTGTTTGAACAATATGTTTATTCACATAATTTAATCACATAATTACACTAACAACGGGTCTCATTCGCTGTACTGTGCAGACACATAAATGTGTGCAAACCTTTTTCAGGAAAAAGTTTACAATTATATTTTTTTCTAAATTTAGGATAAAATTTAAAACCACATTCACTCAAAAATCATTCATCTTGGCCTTTGAAACATGGAATATTTGAATCTGTTAAATATGCATATCTATATATAGTCTGCAAGGACTTATTGTAAGGTCATTTAGTTTTTCAAATTTAGTTACATTTCTAATAATTATTAATGTATTGAAAATAATGATAACAATTATAGTGATGGTGATAATAATAGTATTATTATTATTATATTAATAACTATTAGAAATGTAACTAAATTAATTATAATAATAATAAAATACCCTGGACATGTATTATGCTAATTACAAAGTGTGTGACCATTATAATAATAATTCAGATACATATACATGTGTTAAAAACAAATTGCACAAGAACCTTGTTTGTGTACACCACAAACACAAAATTCAAGGTTAGAACTTTGACCTTGTGGTAAAGTCGAGTAATGGTGTTCATGTTCCCATCCAATTTCTTGGCAGCACTCTGCTGTCTCCTTCAATAAAATGTTAAATGCTCCAAACCAAAATAATTTGAGGATCTGTTATTAAAGCATTTTAAATAAACATCACTTAAAAAAATTAGCCTGAACACATCTAAAGGTCAATATGAGAGAAAGAGAAAAAGAAACAGACAGATGCTTAAGAGAGAATGGGAGAGAGCGGCAAAGAGCGCTAAGCTAACGGCTAACCTCTCCAGCAGCTATTACACCTCCACAGTGCCATGTGGTCCAACGTTTATTAAAGGCAGAGGCTAATTTTCCAGCCAGGACCTGTGATCCACAAAGTACCTGCTAATCACCAATTAAGGAATATTATAGATTGCCCAGCATTGATTTTGAGGGCTGGATCCAGCCCCTGGGACACAGAAGAGGAGTGAGGGATATACTAGCGTCTGACAGGGCTGAGTGGAGAGGTCTCGCAGCCGCTGATGGGCCATCAGGCGGTACATGGGAACACTGACAGCCCACAATTCACCTCAGAGCATTACCTGACTGAAGCTTTCCAACAGAACGGAAGCCTGTAAGTGTGGATTAAACAATAACGTATGTTAATGATGCTTCTGAATGCTTATTTTGGATGAACACACTTCGCTTTCCCCAGAGGTTGTAGAGGTGGTCCATTGGACATTTAAGCTGAGCGAATGGGGACTCTATTAAGGCCAGTGGTTACAGGCCACAGACTAATCTAGTATGACAGACCAGAGGTGTCCTGTTATTTCTTTTGCTTGTGATGAATGGACAGCCAAGGTCCCACACGCTGTCACGTCAGGCCATACCTGAAACAGATTGAGAGAGAGAGAGCGGAACGGCCAGATTGATGGGCCTGAAGCCTCACTATTCCCCTCATTTGAGAACAAATGCACACACACACATGCACAAATACACACGGTTTCAAAAGAGAGTCATCACTCATTTGCTTGACTCCTCTTTACCAAATAAGAGAAGCCTGTCTGTTGGTCATCGTGGGAAGAATTCACAGCAACTTGCAAACATATCATGCCATCTATGTTTAACTGAGATTTTAAGACAAGTCAGTTCACTCGGCAGCCATCTTGCTATGTAATAGGCAGACAACTACATCTAATATCTACTTGAATGGTTAAATCATTTAATAATCTTTTCTTTAAATGTTATTTGATTTTAAATTTTGAGTTGATTTTTTTTTTTTTTTAATACAGCCAAAAAAATTTTTTCTAAAAGAAAAATATTGTTAGTGAACATTTATGCCACCTACTGGACTGGAGTTTGAAGCACTGGATGGCTTCTGCCATAATATTAATATAAAATTATTGTAAAATAGCTTAAATGTCAGGTTGTTTTTCACCAAAACCAATCGAAGCACTTCAGCGAGCTGCTTGAACTTATATGCTGACACTCTTAGGTGTTTGTTTTTTCAACATAGGTTGACATACATCATAAATGAATAACACATGGATGATAATACATCCATTTAAATTGGCTCTTTCACTCTCTCTCCTCTCCACCTACAGCTGGTGAGTGGTGAGCGCACTGGCGCCGTTGTACTGTGGCTGCCGTCGCATGATCCAAGTGGATGCTGCACACTGGTGGTGGATGAGGAGAGACCCCTGATATGATTGTAAAGCGCTTTGGGTGTACAGTTGTACATAGGAAAGCGCTATATAAATGCCTCATTCATTCATAAATGTACCATCATTGTATTAAATTTCCCCAACTGGCATTTACTGCAAGTTCTAAAGTAAACAAACTCTATGAAATGCTAATTTTCCTACAGTTGCCATATTGAAATGCACAATTTCTTCCCTTCAGAAAAGGTTCATCACAATTTTAAATGTTGTCACTGCAACGTCAACGTTGTGAGATCCAAACTCTTCTGATTCGGTTGGCTGGAACACAGCTAATGTAATTTTCCCACAACTTTCATTAATGTTTTGTAAAGGTTATGTAAATGTTAAGATAAAATATTATTTAAATATAATTTATAGAACGTTCTTATAACATTAAAGGGTTAGTTCACCCAAAAATGAAATTTCTGTCACTAATTACTCACCCTCATGTCGTCCCCAATCCGTAAGACCTTTGTTTGTCTTCGGAACTCAAATTAAGATATTTTTGATGAAATCCGAGGGTATCTGATCCACACGTAGGCAGCAACGACATTGCACTTTTTGAGGTCCAGAAAGGTATTAAAGACATTGATAAAATAGTCAACGTGACTACAGTGGTTTAACCTTAATATTATGAAGCGACGAGAATACATTTTGTGCGCAAAAATAACAACTTTATTCAACAAATTAATCTGTCCCCTGTCATACTGCTATGCTACTTTCGTTGCAGAGCTTCAGTGTTTACGTCCGAACGGCGGCTCAGTATTGGCCGGATCTGGTCACGTGAGCAGCACGACGCATGCGTGTGATGCTGATGTAGGAGCTGGCCAATACTGAGCCCACGTTCAGACGTAAACACTGAAGCTCTGCAACGAAAACAACTTTACTTGTTGACTGAAAATGTTGTTCTCAGACCGTTTTCTCTCAACTTTATGAGAATAAAGTTGAGAGAAAACGCTCTGAGAACAACATTTTTGGAATATCCTCATGACGTTATTGATATTTGCTGAATGTTAACATTCTTGGAATATTATAAACGTTCAGAGAATGTTGTATTGTGAACGTGATTTTTACCAAGTGCAACATGTTCCTAGAACAACAACCCAATCAACCAAATCAGATTTGAGGGACAAGTTTACAGTTTATGTCAAGTTTAGGCTTACAACCAGGGATAGATGCTTCTACATCGATGTTATTCACCCATCATTTCCTTCTGATTTTAGGGATAAGTTATGAGTGGAATTAGGTTTAGGTGTAGGGATAGGGTTAGAAGTACATTTTCGGAAAGGAATGTTGTTCCAGGATCAACAAAATATGCTGATCCAGGAACACGTCTTACTAGGCAAAATCACAGTAACTAAAAATAAGGTTAATGTTGTACTAACATCATTGTAACCTTTTAAATAACAATCTAATCATGACAAGAAAACTGGACATTTTAATGTTTTCGAAACATTGCAAATCACTGTTCTCACAATGTTTTTAGAACATAAATTTGTTAGCTGGGAATCTACTGTTGATCTCCAAGCTGCTGAGAGAAAAGACCTAGAAGAAAAGAAGAGGCACCTCTTCGGCTGGTGCTGTGCTAATGGGAGTGATGAAGATGGTGACACCTCCACCTGTCACCATGGTGACCCTTCAGGTGCACACGTGAGTCTGTATATATGTGCGTGTCCCTCATGCCCTATGTCCCCGCTGACCACATCCTCTGTAATATACCTGTGAGTGTGTACGTGTGAAGGACATTGTGGCCAGCGGAGCTATCACAGACACAATCTCAGCCTGACACGCACACACACACACAGACTCTAATAACTTTGAGAGCGGTCAGCACCCTGTGCTTTAATAACACCCGCTGTCAGCTCACCGAGCGCTCCACAAAATTGTCTCGTTGGAATTCTTTATGGTGTAGAGGCCAAGCAACTCAGGATGGGAATGGAGCACTGCCGCGCTCAGACTATTCGCAGCTCCGAGATGGCTTTCCAAGAGCATGCTTTTATCTCTGGGGGGTCAAAAACACACAGGCGGAAAAAAAGAAAAGACATTTACTTGCTCTGCCATGCAGCAATAAGCTTTTAAAATCAGAGCTTGTCCGCCGCTGCCGGTGGATGGGGTTATTGTAGAAAAGTCGACTCGAAATGAGCGCACCTTCAACTGTGATGGAGCTTCTGGGTTGACAGGGCCCCTCACACATGACATGAATGCAGTAGAAGAAGATCTAGTGCGATGCATGCAAAGCAGTGTGGGGAACATCAGGAACAGGAAATTACATGGAAGGTGACATAAGACTAATGTGGATCCATCAAGTCATATCTGCAGGCCAGTGGACTGTCTGAAATGGGGAGTAAAAGAGTGTAAGACTGAAGAAATGGTCACAAAGTGCATTAGCGACTGGTAGCATGTTTAATGGGCTTTCTATCTATTTTTCTATAAAATACTCTGGTGAATACCAAAAATACGAAATTGAAATTGTGTTTTTGTACTGAACGAAAGCACAGGTATGATTCTATGGCCGAATGGTTAAACAGCACTCTTAGTCATGTGATATTGCTTATATGTTATTGATGCAGGCATATTCAACTTATAAACACTCTTAAAACTAATTTGTCCACTAACATGGTCCAAGAGTTAGGATAGATCTTGGGAGAATTCTGTCAATTATTATTCCTTTGTCTTGCTAATTTTGTAACTAGGATTATATGTAAAACATACATACCTTTCAAAAGATTGGGGTCGGCAAGATTTTTTATGTATATATGTATGTATGTATGTATATATATATATATATATATATATATATATNNCCTTAAGCGCATAAATATATTTTAAAATGTAATTTATTCCTGTGATGGCAAAGCTGAATTTTCAGCAGCCATTACTCCAGTCTGCAGTGTCACATGATCCTTCAGAAATCATTCTAATATGCTGATTTGGTGCTCAAGATATATTTATTATTATTATCAATGATGAAATCGGTTGTGTTGCTTAATGTGTTTGTGGAAACTGTGATACATTTTCAGGATTCTTTGATGAATAGAAAGCTTAAAAGACCAGCATTTACAGTTTATTTTTTATTTTTTTATACAATCGGAAGGAAACATTTCTTAATACTTGGGTCACTTTTTCAAAACTCTTCACAACATCAGTCTATGTGGGCTAAACTGTGGATCATCTATCATTGCTTTGGCACAAAATGCATTCAATGACTACTTCTTTCAAATTACATAAATTATTTTCTCACTTAGACACAACCACCACCAAAACTCTATCTACAGGCCACTTTGCACATGATTACATATGCTTTTCATAACTGTTAAACTTAAGTTCAAAACCTAACATAGTACAAAACTGAATAAGGCTGTAATTTGCTACATTTCTACAGTAATCCCATATTTAAAAATATTCTGAATCTAAAAAAATTAAATACTATCAAAACACTTAGATGTAGCTGAACACCTACACAGGGGATAGTCTTTACCATCTAGGCAAAAGGGGAAAACGTAGGAATAATTTTGTACTGTAATTGTACTTGAGACCGGTCTTAAGACCACTTTTTGAAAAGGTCTTGGTCTTGTCTTGGTCTCGGCCGCATTTGGTCTTGGTCTTGTCTTGGTCTCAGACTAAAAGGACTCAGGATTTTATTTCAAGACCGGTCAAGACCACAACTGCAGGGGTATCACTAAATTGCTGTTGCATTGTCTGATTTCTTTATTAACATCATTAATTTGATTGGATGTAAAACGTCCTGCTTCAAATGCAATCAATAACATATTTCTAATTTAATTTATTTGTTACTGTTGTGTCGGGTCAGAAATCAACAAGGGATTGTATCAAAAAGGTCACCAAAATTAATACAAATGCCCACAAAATTCAAGATACGAGTGCAAAAAAGTACTTGTGATCTTGATATTTATATTATAACATGATATAATTAAGCAATATGACAAGAAAGAGGGCTGTTTTCACAAATATGAGCACAATTGCAAAGCTGATATTTGATTTTTTTTTTTTTTAAATGTTCACAAAATTATATTTTTTAAAACATTAATCTCAACATTATTTATGCATTTGTAATTGTACCAATTCAGATGCAACTTCTGTTCCACCTCTGCACTGTAAAGATGAATTTTGTTGTTGGTGATTTCAGTTGTTTGGTAATGGCTCTATATAGTGTCATATCATTCTAATTGTAATTATTGATTAAAAATAAGACATTTCTCAGGCAGTAAATGTGGATCTTTCAGATGAATTTGAAGAGTGCTAGTCTGGTCTTGGTCTTGACTCGGTCTCGACTTGCTTTGGTCTTGGTCTTGTCTTGGTCTCGACACACACTGGTCTTGGTCTCGACTTGGTATCGGTTTAGGTGGTCTTGACTACAACAGTGCTGTAATGTAAACATGGATAATGTAACATACTGTAAACTGCAGTGAATTACAAACAGTTGAGATTGTCATTCTTGTTTTGTATTTTGTAAGATATTTTACAAAATAAAATCATTGTGTAATGCTACCTGTTGTTTTTTATTATCATTGTTTTATGAGTGACAAAGTGTGTTTGTTGGATGTTGGCTAAGGTAATGGATGAATGACTTGATTTGAGACATGTACGACATGTTTTGGTAGTTTTAGTGCATTTTGAATGTGAAATTAATTGCTGTGCAAGCTGAAAGTTGGTAATGAGAACTGTGTGAAGAGTTTTGAAAAAGTGACCTAAGTATAAACATGAAAATAAAAAAATAAAAAAACCTGTAAACTAAGAAAAACTAAGAAGCCTTGGCATTTTCAGGGCCTCCAAATAGAATTTCAGAACATCTTAAGTGCTTTGTGATCACATATGCATATGTCTATTTAATGCAAATCTGAGGTGGATAAAGGCAGCATGTTTATATCCTCACACACAGTATGAAAAAAAGCAGTCCTTTAAGCCTACAGCATTAGGCCTAAATAAGCTTGTGTTAGCTTTTGGAGCTGTGTGGATGTGGGTGGGTAGTTTGGGTCAGACCTAGTGCTTTTGCTTGGCTTGTGTCGTGTGTGTGTTTGAGCGTGTCTGTTTGTGTAATAATGGGTTTGGGGCTCTGTTTGGAGATGCTGGGATTATTAGACTCTCATCCTGTACCACAGCAACACTCCTGGTCATCAGTGCTCGGCCCCCGCGATCACTGATTAACATAATCAGTCGTGCATTAGTTATTCATGCGCAACGCGGAGGCGCTCAGGGGGTCGCAAGCTCGCTCTGTCTAATAACCTGTGTTAAATATTAAAGAAGAACATGCAGGGGAGAAAGCATTAACATGGCTATTCGCTCCGGCCCAACCAGGCACTGGCTGCAGGCCTGGAGATGTGTAGCTGAGAGGGACTCAAACCGCCTGTGGCAGTTCTATAAGCTCGTAGCTTTGCTCTCTGGCTATGTGTGTAGAAGGGCACAAGGCGCATGCTAGGCATGCTAATACAAATAGCCTTGTGTGAGGAGAATCACAGGTAATGTTAGGACATGGAGATACCATGCTACGTCGCTAAGGTCAATTAGCATGTGTATGGTGTGTTTGGGTCATTTCTACAGTTTGTTGGAATTCATGTCCCAATGAAATCATACTGAATATTTTATATAAAATGTTAATTAACTTTCGTGTTACACGGTTTCCCATGCATAGATGTACCCTATTAACAAAAACAAAACAAAACAAAACAAAACAAAACAATGATCAGTAACTACACTGTAAAAAAATATTTTCATGAATTATCACAAAATTTTTTCTTTTGTCAAATCAACTTCAATAATTAATGTCTTTCAGATAACATAATATTTTGAGTTTCTGTTGATTAAACCAATCGCCTTCATTGTATTAACTAAAAAATTTTATTTCAATGAACTCAAAATTCAACCAGGTAACTTACTTTAAGTTAAACCCACAATTCTTTTTTACAGTGTAAGAATATATATAATGTGATTAATCGTGATAAATAGATTTGACAGCACTAGTATATACATTTACTTATTCTCTTATTCTGACATAAAATTCTATTTATTGTATTTTTTGTATTCAATTTATCCAGTCCAACCTGTTACATTGGTGCTACTTGCCCAATTGGTGCTACTTTTAAATCACATGACTTGCTAGAAGTGACATCATTTCCTTGGATGGAAAGCAACTCCAAGAACAAAGCAAATATAAGTCATACAATTTTCTCTTTTTCCTCATTTTTAGAAGACAAATCTAATAGTGTAACATGTCCACCCTGTTGTGTCAACTTATACTGGATCTGAATTTTTTTTTTAATAGATTTTAAATATATATAATACAATTTTCTAAATGTTAATCTCCTGCTAGCATGTTTTTTCTTTCCTGGCTAGTAAAAGGCTTCATTAGCTTAAAACGTCCACCCTGTTACACATTGCATTCTTTTGTCCATAATTTTTTAGACCATGTGTAAAATATTTGGTCAGGATTAGTAGGTTACAGTAGGCTGAGCTTGACCAGTGTGTTGCTCTAAAAGACAGACATTTCTCTCTCTGAAGAGACTAAAAAAATAATTGAATTAGCCTATTGTTATTTTATTTATTCATCTCAACAAACCTGCTTAGTCCAAAATCCACCAAAGTAGGATGTAGGAATGACCATTCACATTGTCATGTATGTAGGAACTGGTGATTAGGGCCTGGGAATAGAGATGTTTGACAGCCATTTTTGGCAGTGGCCTATAAACATTTATTCAAAAACGTGTAACCTAGATGCTGGATAGTACAGATTGGCAGACGGACAGATGCTTATGGCCATTTATAGATTTAAACTAGGCTTTACGCATTCTCGCCTGGTATGAGGTGCTGGCCACACAGTGAGTGTTGATGTGTGAGTGGGTTTATTTTTCTTTGCCTCTGCTCCGATGGGCAGGGTGAGGCAAGACGCACGCTGTCTGAGAATAAAGACCCTGCTGGGCGTTTAGGAGCTCACTGGCCCTGTCCTTCTGCCCCCAATTCTTGATTAAGGCCAACAAGCAAGCAGGCTTAGCAGAGCGTTAAAGCTGAAACCAACCGGAGACGGGGGGAAGAGGGACTTTGGGGGGAATTCTCTCTCTCTCGACCAGAGAACGGCAAGAAAAAAAGGTGTTGGAGTAAATAAGAAAGAAAAGGAGAGAACGTCTGGAGAATTGAGGCCTGAGAGGAGTGCAAGGGGAAGCTGCGGTCGAACCCTGAGGAGGTCATTAGGAGACCAATGACCTCACTGGTGTAGCCCTCCGATAGGCCACCCACTGGCATGATGTCATACTTCACATGTCAGCCCTCATCAAATATCCACATGACCGCTGGGAACTCCAGGAAGTCATGTGGAATTCGGCACACCTGATTATCTCACTGTAGCCTCCAGCCTCACAGATACAATCTGCAGTGTTCCCACCACTTGGGGAAAACAAAATGGGCCCATTAGAAGTTAATTCAATCAACTTGTCATGTAACCTCTTCAGCGGCGAGGCTGCATTTCACGGCTTTTGAGGGGTGGTGGAATGATTTCAGTGTATATATGCATCTGAGTTATTAGAATTATGTTAAGCAGCTAATAACTGGCACATTGACACATTTAAACAAGTTTAGATTATTACCAGAATTCCTGTTTTTGAGAATGAGACAATTAGGATTAATCACATCCAGAGTGTGTTTTGAGGATATCACCTCAAGACAATGGCGAGTGCGGTTGCTGGGTGAGCAAGGGAAAAAGTGAAAGGAAGAAGAAAGTCCTCATTAACAACAGTGGCTTCGCAAATTGAACGGATGCACAATTCATCACATCCTTTCTCCCCAGCCGGTAGAAGCAGGAAGGCCAGGCGAGCCAACTAATGACCTGGAAATAGTTCCTCTAGGCTTCCTGTAATGATGCGGCTGCTTGGGATTTCTTTTTTAATTTGGTCCTTAAGAAAATAACAATCCTCGGTGGCAAGTGCTCATTATGAGCCGGTTGTCGTGGGTGACCATTAGGAAGTGAAAATAACCTTGCTCGTTTACGGCCAGCAAAAACACTTAAGTTGGAAGGCCCCGAGGCCAGGCATGTGTGTAAAGGATGAAATGTCCGAAAATAACTGTGCTTTTTCAATGCTAAGACCTGCCAGTGTGATTTGAGTGGAAGGAATGAATGTGTGTATAGAGCCCAGTGCTAACTTTAAATGATTCCAGTGAGCATTATGAAGAAATGTTACTCTGAGACACTTGCCATGAAAAATATAAAAATATGTTCATTTTATTTTTATATGTTTAATGCATTTTAATGCATGATTATTTTACAGCCAAAACTGAAAATTCTGCCATCATTTACTCCACATGTTGTTTCAAATCTGTGGAATACAGAAGAATATGTAGGCTATCTTTTAAAGTCATGCAGCTAACTTTGCATTAAAATAAAAAAGTGAGTATAAAAGAATAAAAATAAGTCATTATTTGCTGCACAATAATGCCAATTTCATCATTGTTCATTTAAATACATATAAATAGTGCCAAGTAATAGTAATAAATATAGCTGCAAGCAGCAATTATCAGGGTTCAAGCTGAATGAGGAGTTCTACAATGTGGCGCGAATGTTGTGGATGTGCACGATACACAATCCTTTACGCAGCGCGAAGGCACCAAAATTTATTTGGTGTCAAACAGGCCCAGCGAGTTTCGTACCGATCGGCCTCCATTAACCCTTTCTGATAGCTGCTCAAATTCAGTGGCCAATGGCGGACGTGTTTTTCGAGATGCATCAACATCCTCAAAGACGGTCGTGGACCCTCGGACGAAGACACTGCACGCCAATTTTCAAGTAGATCGGACTAACTGTGGAGTAGTTATAGTAGTTTTCATGTTTTTTTTCCTGTTATAGGGCCACCAAGTGGCCAGTCGCCGCGTCCGTTTTTACACGACCACAGAATGAGCTCTTACATAGGTTTGCTGAGTTTATGTGAAAATATCTCATTCCATTCATGAGTTATAGCCATTTTAGTAAAAGTGGCTCCACCCACCTCAAACGTTTTGGCAGCCCTTAGGGACCGTGAATCGAAATTTCACCTTTTTGTTTTTTATGACTATTGAGAATCAGACTGCAGACAATCTCGCTGCTATGGTTTGGTTCAGAAAATCTAGTACTACTTCACAAAAGTAGGTTTTCCAAAAAATCCAAGATACCCGAAAATTTTGCCGGGGCGACGAGCAAATCTGCATCTTGTCCACCTTGAGCCTAGGCCTAACGGTTCAGGAGTTATGAGCAATTTCGTACTTTTTACTGATGTAGCGTTCCCGTCAGGCCGATCGGGGCTAGCCTTGGTGACGTTGTAGATGGTGAGAGTACCAGCCCTCAAAGTTTCAAGTCTCTACAACTTACGTTTTTTTGGTCTTTTTGGTCACTTTTAGGGGGAAAATGCTGATCCTTCCAAAATTTAACAATTACAATAGGGACATCTAAAAAACAAATCCCCAATCATTGTATTAAAATTTGCATGAAAAAGAGCAACTTGTACATTATTTACATTTTCTTCTTTTGCTTTTCATCAGAAAAAAAAGTTATCAAATAATATATAATATAATATAATATAAATATAATATAATTCAGACATTGTGGCAGCTGGTCTACATTACACAGATTTAAGGCACATTTAAGATTAACATTAATTTCCTATCATGAATAATCACTATAGTACTCTCTATAGTAATAAAGAATATAGTAATAATTCACAAGCAATATCCTAAATTCCCATGAGGTTGGATGAAAAGCCCAGTGATGAGGTGAGTAGTATATTGTGGTCCTCTCATGCTGGTGGGAGGGGGGCAGCTAGGGGCTGTTTAAAATGAAGGGCTGGTCACACTGGTGTGTACAGGAGCACTGAGGCATGGTGAGCACAGAGACGCTTTTCTCCAACCACTGTTCATACCCATGGGCATGCTAATCAAATCTCAGCCCATCACACACACCCACAACACTTACAGGCCAGGAGGACACCCGCACATGAAAACATGCATGCAGTCCAATTCCAAACTAAACAGCACACACACACACACACAATTTGAGCCTCTATTCCCTTTCCTCACCACTGTGACATTTGAGTATTTCCATTTGTTCTGTTCGTGCAAAATCATCAACAAATAAGTTTGAATAAGCTTTTGAATTGGTTAGGCTTAATCACAGTGAAATGTTTGGGTAATCTACGTGATTTACTGTTTGTTTGCATAAGTATGTTTTTAGTTCATAAAAAAAATCTTACCTTTCCTGTAAGATTGAGGGATGGTGTACTTAAAGTGTTCTGTTCCTCATGTTCTGTCAAGACTGAACTTACAGTCTTCATGTTTGGGGTCCTGATGTGTTATGTGCAAAAATAATAGTATTAACATAACCACATATTTTCATATCAAACTCCTTCATGATCCTCTGACCTAATCAAAACCCATTTGGAAGTGCAAGAGTGTTTTGTTGTATGTCAAAACCATTTCAGACTTTCCAAAAGAGTCTGGACCACAAAACCAGTCATAAGGGTCAATTTTGAAATGTATCATCTGGAAGCTGAATAAATAAGCTTTCCATTGATGTATAATTTGTTAGGATAGGACATGATCGAGATACAACTATTTGAAAATCTGGAATCTGATTTTCTCAAAATCCAAATATTGAGAAAATCATCTTTAAAGTTGTCCAAATGAAGTCCTTAGCAACGCATATCCACTCACAAAAATACATTTTTGATACATTTACGGTAGGAAATTTACAAAATATCTTCATGGAACATGATCTTTACTTAATATCCTAATGATTTTTGGCATAAAAGAAAAATCGATAATTTTGACCCAATGTATTGTTGGCTATTGATGCTACAATGGTTTTGTGGTCCGGGGTCACAAATATTAATGTTTATTCTGTCAGTATGACCCAATAAAATGCATTTTGGAAAAATAAAGTAAAACTAATTCAAATTGATGATTTTAAAAACTTCATTGCCTTTATTCATGTTTTATATCCAGGGTCTCTAACATTTGAAGCGTGTTATCAAGTAGACATTTTCTTTATAGACCTAATCACTTTTTATAAGATTAGTAAAATCTAGATACTTTAATGTTTAGTAATTTTTAAGATATTAAAAGAGCCTCGGGTCTCTAGACCCCACCATAAAGGTGAATCAGTAATGGGAAAATAAGCAAAATAAGATTAAACAGCTCACTGGTGTAAAGGTTATAAACTGACATCAGCCATAACCAAAGGACCAAAACATGCAGAAAAAAGATTTAATATATTATAAAGTCCTGAAATAAACTTCCACCACATCTCAGTCTTGTCCCCACTGAGTTGAGTGTTAGTTTATAATTAGTCTTTGAATTTTTCTTTTTCCATTTCCTGTTTATCTTTTCACATTCCAGTCTGGCTTTTCAAGCACTTTAAGCGACAGCCATACATTAAATGAAAAACCTTAATGCACTGCCGTTACTTATACACGCAGTAAACATAATAAAATCAAAATGTACAGACACTAAATTGTGAGAGCTCTCTATTTGAGCCATTGATCTGACCCTGTCCCCTCTTATCATAAACCATGTCCATAGTGTCTCTGTCAACAGCTTCCTCCTAATGTGATATCTCTCTGATTACTGTATCCACTCCCCGGCCCTCCCTCCAACCCTTTAATGCACACAGCACTTTCAAAAAGCATTTGTTTCTCTCAAGATCAAAATAACACCGGCCCATCCGTGGGGAAAGAGGCATTATGGTTCCTTTTTTAAAGGGGCTCTCCGGGGACCGACATTGATTCATTAATGAATGGAAGTGGGCAGACAAAATGGATATGTTTGCACGCTTCTCCTTTAACATGGTCCCTCGTAGCATTGCGTTGCATGTGATTACACAGCGGGAAGAGCGAGATGTTTGCATCTTCATAAAATATTCATCGCCAGGGCTAGAAGGGTTGCCTGCGTGGATCAACCCACACGGAGAGGAGGATTAAGCCAAAGATACTGTGAAGGATATCTGCTCGGTTCAATCACGTGACCTCTGAAGAATCACTACTGGAACTGATAAAATGCATTTATCTGCTTATATTTGACGTGGCTGATATGTATGCGGTTTATTCACAATTAATATGAGCGCACTAACACGTCTGTCAGTGGATTATGGAGAATTATCACGCATCAAAGCGTTCGAGTCTAACGTGTGTGAACCTATTTACAGCACTACATAAAAGCAGAAATCATAAACTCTCCGATGAAACCACATCCTTCCATCCATATTTACTCATTATAGCACATCATTCGGCAAAAATAGACGTCATCGTTAATTAATTTAAATAGTTGCCTTTTAACATGTCTTAATGTGTCTTTATTGAGTTGTTGATTATGATGAATATTTAAATGTGAAACGTAATTAAATTAATTGCAAGTTTCTAGCGGATGGCCGTAATTAAAAGGAATCAGACTGGAGTCGTTTGACAAAGACAAACAGGAAGTTAATATGAGACGCTGTGCATCGTTTTAGAAGAGTCCGAGTTGTAAATATAAGACAGTTACACAGGGACACCTCCTTTTATGATGAACAAATAATATGAGATTTGTTTTTATTCACATAAAAACAATACAGTGGCATCTCTTCTAATTGTTATATAACTTGAGTTTATTTTAAAACCAACTCCATTAGCTCTTGTTTTATTCCCACAAATGTTTCCCACAAAAAGCTGTACTGTGGGTGGAATTAATTATGTGTGGGTGTGTTAAAAACCTCTCTATGAAAATGACCTTTGTTCCATATTTTGTCTTGTGCTATATTTGTTTTGAAGACGTGCCAGTAGATGTCACTGTTCCAATAACAGCAAAACGTGTTGTCTTGTACTGTATGTGAACCTTTTGTGTTGTCACTAATCTAAATTAATATTGTGAGGTAAATATTTAACTTTTATGAGCTTCTGATTTAAATAATCTTTAAAAATTTGCTTTATAAATCATGATACCGACTTGGTGGAAAACATAAAGATGTCTCATCTCAGCAGTTACATCATGAAGGCCTCTCTGGACAATTTCACATTATCATGACAATCTCTAAATGAAGCACTTGACAGCTAGACCTACTATCATTGCATATTCTTACCTTTGACAGTGAAGAGAGGGAGATATGATGGAGGGACAGAGCGAGAGGGAGAGAAAGAAAGCAAGGCAGAGAAGCTTGTCAGAGGAATAATACTGCTGCCTTGGTATCTTCCAAATTGACTGGGTGACAAACATGTCTGTCAGAGCTGTGCCAATATAGTTTAGGGCCTCTCGTGATGGGGCACACACCCAATGACAGAAACAGGTCATTTCCACCGGCTGGCCACATAAATCCACAGTCTGGCCTCTGTCCTAATGCTGAGACTGCAGAACACACACTCGCACTGAACACACGTGAATGCGCATACACACAGACGTAGAGAGGAAAGGACAACTGTAAAGCATCACTATCAGTTGGACTTGTAGATCGAGACAGGAAATGGTGAAGAGGTCAATGATGTGACGCTTATTTTTTTGTTGCTTGCTTGGATCTGTTAAATTATTCAAAAATACATCAAAAATGCAGTTCATACATACTGTAGAATGAGGTGAAAAGACCTCTTCTATAGGATCATGTTTTTATTTTTTGAAGTAAAAGTCTTTTGAAATGTTTTTGGAAACAAATAATTTTTTTACATTGAAAAATATATTTAAAATATGTATATATTACTTTTTACTGATGTTACACCACATGACGTTTTAAGAGTCAAAGTTTTCTTGAAAATTGTGTTTTTTCCCCCCCTCCAAAATCATATATAAATACAACCCACATGAATACAAAGAACTTAGCACATAC
>RJVU01027559.1:8330869-8371974 GCA_003731715.1 Anabarilius grahami | reverse complement strand
ATGTCAAGCAGTGTAACTCATCAAACACTTTTATCAATTAATAAATCATGATGTGTATAAACATTTAAAAAAAAACAATTATTAAATAAATTTTTTAAGATGTGTTCGATTACATGTATTCAATGTGTGTTTCAATTGGATATTTTAAATGTTGTTTTTTTTTGGTTTGTTTTTTCACTCTCTTGGACATTCTGATTTGTCATTGACCCAAATGTGTATGACATGTACTTACAGACATCTGGGGTGTCATGAAAGGTACATACTTTTATTTGAACCAGTAAGCAGTATATATATATAATGCATATATGCCAGTCATAGTTTACTGTTGCGGAAAAGTGGCATAATGCACAAAGACTTGCTAAATTTGAATTGGACGGCTATAAAAACACTATTTTTTCCATGTCAAGGTGACCAAGCACACCTAAATCAGAATAGTTAATCCAGACTCCTTTATTCAACTCAAATAATGCATGATTGAAAAAAAATGAGTACAGATAGGTCCTCTATAAAACACACACACATACCCTACTGCCTTTCTCTGAAATGCTAATACCTCTCCAGGTCTCATCCCCTCCTACAGTAACATGCATTGACAGTCTGCATAGCCCGTCTGCATAGCCCCTTTTCTCCGGAAAGCAGGAAAAAAAAACCTAGTGCAGCGCCTGTTTAGAAAGGAAACGTATTAATGTTTCAGTATGTACGAGCCATGATCAAATATGCGCTTAAAAGATGCCTGAGCCAGGGGCTGGTGTGGAATGTTAAAACACCATACATCTTCAAGGTTATCTAGGGGGACAGAGACCCTTTTCCCGTATCCGCTTTTGCCTTATTCCTTTGAACGCATGCATTAAGTCGGCGGAGAAGGTTTTGCGCTTGAAGGTGACTTTTAAAAGGCAAAGCCAAGTTGCTGTCTGCGCCTGCTGTCTCACACACTTTTTTAATGGCGCGGAGACGGCGCGAGCGAGTCGTTTATGGGGTCGGGTTGCTGTTATGGGGTTTAAGGGTGGGTCAGCTTCAGGCGGTGGCACGTACAGTAACTGTGAGGCTTTCGCCTACAATAGCTGTCATCAGAGCGGGGGTCATTTTCTCAGCTTGTGCCGCGATATTAAAATTAGGTCATCATCTTTGCGGCACAGGCCACTTTCCCTCCGCCATAGATCACCACAGGCCCACTCCCGGCTCCTCATTACACCATATTTGGTCAATAAGCCATTAACATGCCGCAGAGGATGTTAATAAGCATTCCGCACGAGATGAGAGCGAAAAATGTGCTTGTGTCAGTGTGTATATGAGGGTGTATGTGTGTGGAAAGAGGGTGGGCTGAGCATTATTCCCTGTAAAAGAGAAGTCGTGCTGTATTGAACAAGAAAGTGTCCCCTCTGCGTGGCCGAAGCCCCTCTGAGTTATCAGACCTGACGCCACGCAGTGCATTCGAGGTCAAAGCAGTCACATCCTGTGACTGTCAATGGATACAGTTGACCTGTAACCTTCATCATCATGAAGCGATCCATGACACGTGTCGGAATCCGGCGTCCCAATGAAATCCTCCGATTTTTGGCATCGTTAACAAGAGTGTCTTCGTAGCATTTTAATTTTGTCTCGGAGAAACAGAGTTCTGCATAAACAAACAGTGCCGCAGGCAAGTGAAGACTGCCTACACAACCTCAGGCTCTTCTCATTTAACTTCTCTTGCACAGTTTAACCACACTGCACTTCAAATTTGGATGAAAAATACTCTCGATTTTATGCTTATAGGATGTTTCAGCAGTCCGGTGTTTGTGTGAAGGGGAGAAACCAGAACTTTTTAGTAGGCTAATATTAGATATATGCAATTTTCAAATCATATTGAGGCCTGTAAGAGTTCATGTATTATATTATATAAAATTGCCAATTAAAATAGCCGGACAACCAACTTATTCTCACTCCCACGGTGTCAAAATCTGAAGCATGGTCAAGCGCCTTTAGTATTACTATTAAGATGCTAAAAGGTACTGTAGGTGTCACCCCTACCCATAACTAACCATTTGTCAATATAAAACACAGGATATAACAGGTAGATGCAACTAAAGTCACAATTTATTCAAAAAGTACAAATATTCCAAGTCTTGAGGCCAAAAGATTGCTGGACTCAAAATCACAGTCTCCATCCACTGTAATGTTCAAATCACAGCTTTGATTGTGAAACAGCATTGGCTCGTGTGTCTCTTGACCGATTGCATCATTTGAATTTATCTTTTTAATTATGTGGTCCTGCATTAACAGGATCATTTTCAGCAATTAAAACCTTAAGTTTCAAAAACAAAACTGTCTCTACAGTAACACACTTATAATGCAAGTCTATGTGGAATGACATTTCCAGATATTTAAAAGAAGAAATTCATAGGTTGTATTTTTGTTAAAGCACTTAAAGCTGCGGTAGGGAGTTTTTAGAAAACGTTGACTTAGCCTGAAAATTTGAACAAGCACAACTCACAGGCCACTCCTCCTTGCTCTCTGCTGCGCTACAGCCCTCCCTCCACAGCTCCTCCCCCATCACAACGGAGCCTGCCGTGAACGCGCAGGCTAGTAAGCAAGCAGGACCACCGATAACGGCGGATAAACAGTTATGGCACATTCACTGATAAACATCAACAATATGATTTACATTGACTATGGCCTGCCCATACTTTGACTACAAACTTGGTCCTCAAAACATTAAGTATTTTGCAATACATGTAATGTAACTATATGACGTTGCACTATTTCTATAAGTAATAAATAGTAAGATAATATAACGGTAACTAACGTTACAGTATGCAAAGGACCACCCTGAAACCTACAAGAAACCATGCCATACATAATTTGTCAGGCCTGTTTTGAAATCATCTTAGTTGTGTAGTTCTTAAAAAAGGAAACAAATCAAGCAGGGATACTTACTTGTCAAGCAGAAATGTGGCTAACTCTGCATCGGTTTTTAATCCTTTCAGGACACGTAGCTCCCTCCAACTCGGAAAAGCCGCTCCGATATTTACCCTTGTTTTATTTCGGGCTCTATCTAATTCTTTCTTTTTGGCTTTTTTATCATCGTCATCTGTCTTTTTCTGTTTACCCATCTTTATTTTATGAGCAGGTGCCACTCGAGGAATTGGCAGTTTGGATTGTTTGTCCGCCATAAGCAAAGCTGCGGCACACCGGTAATCTTGAATTTGAACGCCTGTACGCGCTGTGCATGAGAGGGGTGTGATCAGCGCGCACAAGAGCTTGATTGACACTGCTAAGACACTCCTCCTGGCTCTGATTGGTTGTGTATTTCTGCAAATGGCAATAGGACCACTGGGAGGAGCCAGAGGAGCTTGATTTTTTCACAGATTATCTGTCTCATATTCTACTGTCAGGACATAATGACAGGTTTAACAAATATGTAAAAAAAATACATTTTTACAAAAGTTACATACAGCAGCTTTAAAGGGTTAGTTCACCCAAAAGTGAAAATTCTGTCATTAATTACTCACCCTCATGTCGTTACACACCCGTAACTGTGCGATCACACCGCCGCCGGCGAGAGCGTCAACATTCGCATTGGCTACCCTGCCAACAACGCTGTACTGTGCGTTGAAACCACCGCCGGCGAGAGGGTAAAAGTAATTGACAAGTTGTGGCAACCAATTGGAATCCTCTCAAGCGAGGACCTCTACATTCCGATTGGTTGCCACCGAACCGCGTCATAGCTCATTACCATAAAGTTGACCTGCCTTCAACTCTCCTCGACGCTCTCGCCGTCCTAGACGCGCCGCTCTCGCCGGAGCTCGCCGCTGGCTCTCATTGAAAATGAATGACTTCCTGTCACTTTGACGCTCTCGCCGGCGGCGGTGTGAACGCAAGACCTTTGTTTATCTTCGGAACACAAATTAAGATATTTTTGATAAAATCCGATGGCTCATCGAGGCCTCCATTGCCAGCAAGATTATTAACTCTTTCAGATGCCCAGAATACTAAAGATGTATTTAATAGAGTTCATGTGACTACAGTGGTTCAACCTTAATGTTATGAAGAGAGAAGAATACTATTTGTGCGCCAAAAAAAACCAAAAAACGACTAACGCTGCATTCACACGGGGCGTCGGCATTAACGCTTCTCGTTTACTTTGAATGGGTGACGTCATGCGTTGCCGAACTGAATTTGGGGTTCCGTCGCGTCGCTTCACTCACGTTGCAAGCGGCAGAAGTTGAAGATTTCTCAACTTTAAGCGCCAACGCAGGCGTCATCCAATCAGATCGCCCTATGCAAATACCATAGATCGGTCACAGCCAACTGCGTTCGTGCAACATCGGAAAGTAATGTGATTGGCTGTAATCACTATAACGGTCGTGTCAACACAAGCTTCAGATACGCCCTCCGTCAAGCGTTAACGCCGGCGCCCCGTGTGAATGCAGCGTAACAATATCTAGTGATTGCCGATTCCAAAACACTGCTTTATGAAGCTTCAAAGCTTTATGAGTATTTGTTTTGAATCAGTGGTTCGGAGCGTGTATCAAACTGCCCCAGTGGTGAACCATTGAAATTTCAAAACACTTATGACATAGCAAAGCCTAGTTTACTGAAATCACGTAACTTTGGCAGTTTGATACATGCTCACCACTGATTCGAAAGCTTCGAAGCTTCATGAAGCAGTGTTTTGAAATCACCCATCACTAGATATTGTTGAATAAAGTCTTTTTTGGCACTCAAAAAGTATTCTCATCGCTTCATAACATTAAGGTTGAACCACTGTACTCACATGAACTGTTTTAAATATAACTTTAGTACCTTTCTGGGCATCTGAAAGTGTTATCTTGCTGGCAATGGAGGCCTCACTGAGCCATTGGATTTCATCAGATTGTCACAGATTGGTTGCAATAATGAGGAGAAAAGGATCTAATTGCAGCAGTCTTCGTGTTAGTAACAATAGGAGCTCAGAAACAGAACAACCAACTTAAAACACGAAGTAGAACTAATCATGAACTGAAAGAAACACAGGGCTTAAATAGACAGAACAAACCAATCAAAGAAACATGAAACACCTGTGACCACGTAATCAAACCATTTGTAACCTAGGAGACTAACTGAAACAGAGAAACGAGAGAAAACCGAGGCACAGAACTGAAACATAATGCCATCCAAAACATAACACAAACTCAGATTATCCCTAATACCGATTAATTTAGGGTTTTGATTTAATTCCTGTAGGCGCATATTTAAATAGTCCTTTGTATCCTTGCACATATCATTGAGATATTACCATGTTTACTGGTTTTATAACTAAATTGAATATCTTTAAACAAGGATTTTAAGTGATTTTATCACATTTGTCAAATTTGAACACTTACAGCTTTTAGGTTTTGTGGTTAAACTTTCAAAACAGTGTGTATTTTAAAGTTTTTTTCTTAATGCAAGGTCTTGCCCCATACACTTCCATTGTAAATAAGTTACTCTAACACAGTTACTGAAGAATGAGTTGAAATTATTAATAACTACCTTTGTGTTATATATGGTTTTTAATTTTAAGTGGCTTCGTACAGTGTGTTAGCATTCTCAAGATGTTTTCTGTTTCAAAATGAATCGATTACACATCAGATGTCACAAAGAGAGCAAAGAGCAGCTGTATGAATCAGTTCAGAGGCAGAGATGGCTGTAACAAAAGTCATTGTCACGACCCATGTTCTCGTTTACTGTAACACACTTACACACGTGCAGCTTTACATTTACGACCGACTCCATCCAGCGCGGGTGGATTACAGCAAAATCAACCCAAACCTGGTTTCCCGACTCCCCTCATCTGATGACTCGCTCCCAGAACACAACACAACAACGAAAAAGCACATTATGAACACTGGCCCGTTATTTTATTATATTTTCTTCTCTTTGATTTAATTTATTTTTCTTTGCTTTTTTTCTTGAGTGCCTTCTTCCTGCTTGTGAAAATGGGGTTTATATTGATGAGCTGGGCCCCGATATTGATTTCCCATCACTCCCGGTGTGGACATTTTCTGGTCTATTATACTACACTTGCAGCATATTCCCACAGCAGTTGTAAACTGGATATATGGACAACCTGACCTTGGCAATATGGAGATAATGAAATATCCTTAATGACCCTCTCGCAAAGATTTTACAGGCAGCACTATAGACTGCCTGCCCATGTACAATAATAGCAGAGGCAAAAGAGGCTTTCTTTTCTAAAAGTCCTGCAAAATTCAGAAGCTACACTATTTGTGTCTCCCGAGTGTCAAAGTTGGGTGAAGAGGTCTGAACTGTATATACACTACATTAAGATGTTTTTGAAAGATATGATAAAAAATATTGTTAAAAGCACAATATGTAAGATCGTTGGATTAAAATATCCAAAAAAACACTAGAACAATGTTATATATTTAGTTGACTTGTATACTTACATTATCCCAAATGTTTCCGAGAATGTTTAAATCCAGAAAAATAAGCAATTTTTACCATGTTTTACCATGCCTAATATTGATCTAGCTTACTGCATTATGCATTATAACAACTTTCAACACACAAATGTATCTAATATGATAAAACAGTGCTTCGTTACCCCACATACTTATGACTGGAAGAAGCGGAAACGCTTAATAAAAAAAAGCTTGGCATAATAAAACCTCCACTGCTCTCGAGCCGTGTGTCGCGAGTCTCTCATCAGCAATCGCTCCAGCGGCCTCATTCCGCTCCAACACCCTGCTTCATACTACAGTAATGTTAATAAATCTTTAATATATTATGTCATCCATGAATATGATTTCTGCCTGAGTCCAGTCGGATTCTTTTCCACCGGCTGTAGACGTGAAGACAACACCTTACATTTACATTTACATTTATGCATTTGGCAGACGCTTTTATCCAAAGCGACTTACATTGCATTATACTATACATTTGTATCTTGAGTATGTGCAATCCCTGGGATCGAACCCATGACCTTGGCATTGCTAGTGCCATGCTCTAACCACTGAGCTACAGGAAAGCCTGTTGATTCTGTGAAATCAAGGAGTCATCAAGCTACGCCTTTGTTTTGAATAAGCGACCTCTAGTGGTGAAAATTTACATATTGTGCCTTTAAATATTATTACAATTTAAAAGAACTGTTTTCTATTTTAATATATTTTATGTAATTTATTCCAATGATAGCAAAGCTGAATTTTTTAACAGCCATTACTTCAGCCAGTCTTCAGTGTCACATGATCCTTTAGAAATCATTCTAATATGCTGATTTGGTGCTAAGTTATGATCAGTTATTATTGGTGCTCAATTATTAATAATGGTTCTTATTATTACCAGTGTTGAAAACAATATTTGCTGCTTAATATTTTTGTGGAAACCGCAATTTTTTAATGAATAGAAAGTTCAATGAACAGCATTTATTTGAATCAAATAAAAATTCTGACTAGTAGTATATGGGATACTAAGTCTTTTTAAAAGATTTTGATTGATAAATGAATAGTTATGATGTAAAATAAAGAATAACGATATACAATTTTGCTTTTAAATGTGTTTAAATGTATTTTAAATAATCTATTAGATACCAAAACTGCTCAAGAAGCATTTTGACAAGCTGTCTTGAGACTTTTGGACCCCATTGTTTGGGATATTTAGGAAAGCTAAGGGGGTGAAAACACATTTGTATAAACTAATAACATGATGTGCAAATGAAATGGCCAGATTGTCAAAATTATACCTCATCTCTTAACAAGTATTGGTCGAAAAAAACCCAGGATGGATAATAAGGTATCTCCAATTCTGAAACTATGAATCTCTGAATGAGCAGCATGTTGAACGTGTCTGTGTCTTGCTGTGAGTTGAAACCCTGGCATCGGGTGTATAGATCATTACTTGTCTGACTGTCTGACAGGCCCCTTCACTGCTCTGTGCCTATGGAAGATAATCATCGGCAGAGCCGGGTAACAATGAACTCGTTCCTGCACTCCAGTATTTCCAGGAGAGCACTTCAAACGCACCTCTTCTCCCAGCACAAAAGAAGCCATCTCCTTTGATGTCACTGTCAAAGACTGAGTTTTGTTTCCGTCGCCTTCAGAAACTCCACCCCTTCTCTCTCTCGTTGTTCGTCTCAACTAAAAAAAAGAGGAGAAGTAAGAAGTGCGTGCTTCTGAATCGTGAGAAAAAGATTTTCACATGAAAAGTGCACCTGCGTTGTTGGCGAGGCCCTGTATACTCCGCTGAGAGGCAATCAAACAAATACTTCACTTTTAACGTGATCGTCTGGGGACTGCGCGAGCGTCTCTGTCATGAACGACGTACAGTTCAGCAAGAGATTTTTATTTTTGAGCCAATTAAACCTTCTGCTAATTACTCTCAGTGTGTTTTTGGTGGGGGAGGGGGGTTTTCTTAGATTATTGTGGCGGATTTTACCTGTCTTTTGAAGGTAATGACAGGAAAAGCCAATTAATAGTGACAACTGACTGAGAAGAGTCAGGATGCATGTAGGCCTCTCCCCTCAGAAGATCCAATGATGTTACCATCACAAATGGCAGACAGCAGAAAAAAAAGGAAATAATTACTACGTTAATGTATAGAGTGCTGCAGGGATGACGTATTTTTGTGGGCCAACCCGGAAGTTAGCATCACATTGGTTCCCTTGACAAAAACCCAGTAGGATTTTTCCATAAGCTTTTGAATTATCGCAAAAAATAAGCTCTGTGATCAGCAAAAGTTTATGATACTTACACGTTTTGTCCATCAAGATAATTTTCACAACTTTTAGGAATTTTACCCAAAATCCCATTTAATAAAGGATCACCTCTTATAGCTCCACCCCAAATTCAAAAACATGCTATACACAGGCACCTCCCCCATCATTAGTGTATACGCCCCTTACTGCTGATTGGCTACAAGTGTGTTTTGGTGCTCGGTCCGATCCACTTTCAACAGCGTTTCTCAGAAATCGCTTACTGCACGTTTAAAACTTTCAGGAACACAAGTAATGCATTTTTTGTTGCATATACTAAGATTTCCGAGTTTAACCAACAAACATAACAGGTGAGTTGTTCAAATAGGCCTATGCTGAAAAAAAAAAATGTTTAGTCCCATTTGCCCCCTTCCCAGCATGCCCAATAGCATGAATGCTTAGTATGATTGCATTCCAGTTTTATTTACATTGTTGCTCTTGATTTTATTACCACATTCAGTAACTTGTTGTCCTTTAATGTCAGGATGCATTTGTTCCTTGAGTTCAGAGATAGACGATATTTGGTTTGACAAATTCCCACAAATTAGTGGTTATCGGTTTGGGAAGTCTGATAAATGCTACCATTTCGTGGGTCTCTACAGTTTAGGCCTAAAGAATAGATCTGATTCGATCCCACTTTGCATTCTGTAAATTCCTTGCACTGTCCCAATGAAGGCAAAAAAATCTTGAAAAAAAAAAAGAGAATATTGATATAAAAATCACAAATGTTGTAAAAATCACAGTATTGGTCGATTTCTTTTGATCTTTCATGATTGTTGAGATCTGTGCTTTGAAGTTTTGCTCTACTACATGACATTGAAATATATATGATATAAAGCACATATTAATGAACAACTTAAATAAAAAAGAATGTTTCACATTAAGTTCTATAAATTTGTATAAAGTATACAAAGTATGTATATAAAGTTGTATATATACATATATATATATGACTAGGAGAAAGGATGAGACATGGAAACAGGAGAGAGAGAAAGAGGTAGTGGATTAATTGATTCTTTCAGCCATGGTTTAGGATGAAAGAAGAGGTTTTGAGAGCAAATAACATTCAGATTGCATGGGTGCCCTGTTCTTGCCGGAGAAGATATCACAGTGAGTACAATGGAGGCTCTCAGGCTTAGCATCCGGCTCAAACAAGCAAAAGACTGTGCTCAGCCCAGCAGGCTGCAGGGGCCTCAGCTAAACTGGGTATTATCTTAGATAACCCAGAGCAGTGATGTGTGAAAAATAGCTCAAATAAAACCTTTTTTTTTTTTTTTTTTACTTTCCCTTGCATAGCAGTGGTGTGTGGTGGACTTCTGAAATGAGGAAGCAAAATAGTTTGTTTTTTGTTAGTCCATTGTAAATTCATTGTTCTTTTTCCATTTGATGCTTATGGAACACAATTTATCTTGCATATTTATTTATAATGCCAATACTACATTTGTGTATCTTTATAATACAATATTAAACATTTAATAATTAAATGAAAACTGCTTCAAAAATAATAATTACAATAACAGACTAGCAAGAATATGTCCTGCAACTTTTTTAACTTTTTTTTTCTATTTTAAAAACTTTTCAAATATTATTATTTTCAAATGTATATACTATTATTAGTTGTAGTCTACATTGTTTGCACCATGTAAATACTGCAAATATGACTGTACACTGTAAACAAAATATCCTGTTAAATTACGGTAAAAATGGCTGTTGTGGTTGCCAGAAATTCGGTATATTACCAGATGGTATATCAATAATATACACCACAATGTACATGCTAAAAAGTGAGAATAAACAAAATAATGTATATAAAATATAAAAAATATATTATGTGTCAGACAGGGACCCCTTGTATTCCATGGAATATCCTTTTACTGTTTTTCAAAGTAAATTATATGGTAATTCATATTTTTTTACTTGCAAAAACCATAAATTTGGCAGCATTTCACAGTAAAATTACGTTTAATCCAATGCTAAATCATGTACAGTTTTTTACAGTATATGTTAAGGTAACTAAACGTATTAACAGTAGCATTTTTACTTTTTTCTGTAAAAAATTAAAAAAAAATGTTTTACAGTGTATTACACGAAGATGTACTTTTAATTAAAAGAGGTCACTAAAAACCAGCTCATTCACAGATAAAGGGCTAGTTTACCCAAAAAATGAAAATTCTATCATTAATTACTCACCCTCATGTCGTTCCACACCTGAAAGGCCTTTGTTCATCTTCGGAACACAAATAAGATATTTTTGATGAAATCCGAGAGGTATATGACTCGTCCATAGACAACAATGTAATAAACACAAGGTCCAGAAAGGTAGTAAAGACATTGTTAAAACAGTCGACGTGACTACACGTGACAACCTTAATTTTACGAAGCAACGAGAATACTTTTTGTGCGCAAAAACCAAACAAAAAAACACTGTGCTTACTGCGTCATCTGCATAAGGATAATGAGAGGGAAAAGAAGAGATTGTTGAATAAAGTCGTTATTTTTTGTTTTTGCGAACAAAAAGTATTCTCGTCGCTTCATAAAAATAAGGTTGAACCACTGTAGTCACGTTGACTGTTTTAACAATATCTTTAGTACCTTTCTGGACCTTGAAAGTGTTGATTATACTGCTGTCTATGGATGAGTCATATCTATCGGATTTCATCAAAAATATCTTAATTTGTGTCTTAATGAACAAAGGTCTTACGGGTGTGGAAAGACATGAGGGTGAGAAATTAGTGACAGAATTTTCATTTTTGGGTGAACTAACCCTTTAATTAAAATTCAGACATGATTAAAAGAGGTGATGTCTGAATTGTTTACTCTGATATTAGCCAGTTTGGCTCACTCAGGCCTATTTGTAGACCAGTTGCAAACATGATAGGTAGACTCTGTTGCTTATATGTGACTTCTCGAGTGGATTCGGCCTGTACTATAAGTAGACTCTGCTCCCAAACAGCACGTATTAGTCTGTGCGACACACACTTTCACCTCCATTTCTCTCTTTCTGCTCCCCCCGCAGCCTCGGCCCTTCTCTCTCGTCGTGTTTTGAGCGTAAAACACCCCGCCGCTGATATTAGAGAGATCACATATCGCCCCGCTGACATATTTCAAATGTATCACAGATTAATAGCGTATCACTGTGAGAGATCTACAAAAACCATTAGTAAGCCTGACACTTTGACGTCAGATTTTTAAAAATTCCCAAGTAATCTTTTTGATTTATGGAAGTGTGTCCAGGTTCATCGAGAGTGATTTCAGATTTATCACGTCCTGGTTAGAATTATTAATGATTTTCAATTTGTAAATCTGATGCTGGCGGTGTCCGTGGGAGCTCGGTTGAATCGGTAAGAGCTGACACCGGGGTCTGCTGCTTGTTCCTGGAGCGCCGATTACTTTATCAAACTATCGCCCGTTTTGATTTACATTTCACTTCGTTTCTGCCGCCTCTACCTCTCTACGCACTTTCCATCGCTTTCGAGCTCTCGCTCTTTCATTCATCCACCCACCACCTCGGTGTACTTCCTCTCTCGTGCTGTAATTACAGTGTCATCTTTAATTGTATCTCTGGAAGCCTCCAAGTCTGTAAAGTCAAATTTCATTCTTCTGAGCCTTGAGGATAAAGACCGGCTTTTGAATTCTGTGGGCATATAATAATACTGATTTCCTCTTGAACAAACTCTACTCTCACGCACATGTTCATACAAACTCAAATCTGCGATGTGACTCAGTTGAGTGGCTCATCGTTGCGACAACAACGAGTTTCCTGAGGTCTGTAGTTCATGGGTACTGAAACTAAGATGGCAGCCAGTGGCACAGCACCGAATCAACAGAAAGACGATGATGCTCATGACAAGTCAACACATTCATGTTTCACTGTGTCTCTTTCTATATCTCTCCTCAGTCTGTGACTTAGTGGTGTATTTACTGGTGATGAAACATGCAGTGCAAAAGTGTTTACAGTGAGGCTTATGACAGACGTGAGTAGGGATGGCACTTTAGTGAGGAGACAGGGCTTTTTTTATTTCTTCCATTCTGAAGCCTTGCGTTGTTGTGACACTCCGGCTCGAATGAGTGTTTGGAACCACACTGCGCTAGTTGCACAGAGCTAATCAAAATAATATCGCTTCTGGTTATCTTAATAGGTTACAAATGTATTTTATAATTAACTGCAGGCAAGATGTTAACAATTTAGCCTTTGAGCTTAAGAGATATATCACTCTTTGTAAAGAAGCCAATCCAAATATGGCACCAAGTTGTTACGAGACACTTGACAACCAATCACATTTAATGACATCCAACTTGCACCATAGGTATGGTATTTTTAGTGTAGAGGTGCATTTAGTGTCTATTACTTTTATGTATCTAAACTGTTTGTTAGAGTTTAGTACAGACTTCGGTACCAATCGATACTGAAATTAAAAAAATGTGACGCTTTGAGCGCTGTCGAGCGGATTCATAAACACCTCTGATTGGCCATTGTGTTCACGCACTTATCAGATATGTCTGTGATTGACTACAATGATCAACACACGGGAGCGTTTGAAAGCACACGGAAGTGTTTGAAAGCGTTTTGAAAGCAGGAGCGGGACTGTTTGAAAGCAGGCGTCTATCAGTGGACTGGTCTGTGATAGATGCCTGCTTTCAAACGCTTGCGTGTGTATTTGTGTAGCGCTCAGTAAAGAGTGTCATTGATGACTATTTACAACGTTTTTGAAGCGTTGATCATTGAAGCCAACACTGTAAACCCTAACGCTCAAAATACTTAATTGGTTTGAGTAGGGCAAACTTAAATTGAACAAATTATCTCAGTTAAATTAACTGTTATGAGTATTTAGAACTTTCTTTTTCTTTTTGAGTTCATATTTCAGGTAAACTGAACTGTTTCATTGTTTTGAGTTTTATGAACTCATTTCTTTTAATTTTGACTAGCTTAAGTTTAACTGAAACTGGACTGGGATTTCTATTTCCCAGCATATTTTGCCCATGGCACTCAAAAGGGAGAGTAAAAGCTAAAATTAAGTGTTATATAATGTTTTTTTTTTTTGTGCAAGAATAATGTTAAGTGGGAGATTTAGTAGTGATTAATGTTTTGTTATGCTAATTTAGAAGAGTTTCTGTTAATGTGGGTTTTTGGAGAGTTACCATCATGGTGACGAGTATCGCATGCGGCTTGGTTTGAGAGCAGGTAAATTACATGTTTTAAGTTGCTGTGCTCATTCATTAAGTGCTATACCATGCTATTGTTAACATGTTAGCAAGTTGGCATTTTTTGTATTTTCTTTACAGTGAAGTAAATAACTCATTTGATTTGCAAGAACTCAAAATAAAAAAAAAGTTAATTAACTAAAACTTTTGTGTTAATTGTTATCAAAATGTATAAGTCAGCTAACTCCGTACTTCAAGTTAGGAGCAATTAACATGCATGAGTAATACAAACTCAAAACTTGATAGTTCTGCTTACTTAAAATTTGGAAAATCATAACTCAAAAAATTTGATGTAACTGATTACCTCAAATTTTTTGATTTAGCCCATCTTATTCGGGTTTACAGTGAATTACAGACATATCTGATGAGAATGTTTACGAATCTGCTCATCAGCACTCAAAGTTTCACATTTTCAAATTTCAGTACCGACTAGGTAACGAAGTCGGTACTTTTGACAACTCTACTGTTTGTCCAATCACCCAAGTTCAGTTATAATGCAACAGCCAATCAGAGAATTCATTCATTCATTTTAATTATAAATAAAAAATTCTTGTCACAGACTAGTTGCTTGTTCACTGGATTATAAACCATCATGTTCTGTGTAAAGCTACTATGGAGCTTTTTTTGTGTGAAAAAAAAACATCAAAAGTTTTTTGTGTGAAAAAAAAAACATCAAAAGTTTGTGGTCAATAAGATTTTTTTTTCAGCAAAGACACATTCAATTGACCAAATGTGACAGTAAATACTTTTACATTATTACAATAAATAAATAAATAATAAACTGAATACACCGAAGGCTCGCACCATCGGTGTTTGGGCCGTAATAAATGCTGGTGTTTTTTCTTTTTTTTTTTACTTTCTATTCATCAAAGAATCCTGAAAATAATGTTTCATGTTTCTACCAAAAAAATATTAGGCAGCGCAACTGTTTTCAACATTGATAATAAATATTTTTTGATATATCATATCAGCATATTAGAATGATTTCTGAAGGATCACTGAAGACTGGAGTAATGACGCTGAAAATTCAACTTTGCCATCACAGGAATAAAGAACATTTTCAAATAGAAAACCGCTATTTTAATTTGTACCAATATGATCAAAATATTGTATTTTTATATTAAAATGCAGCTTTGGTGAGCTTAAGAAACTTTAAAAACATTTAAAAAATCTTTCAGAACCCAACACTTTGAAGGGTAGTGTATATTATTTTATACTACAACAAACTTAATGGTGCATTTTTTAGGATGAGTGTCATGTTTTCTATAAACTGTTTGTTTGTTTTATAGAAAATATCTACGTGAAGATTCTTTAAAATAGCTTTTTATGTTCATACAGCATACATTAACAATGTCATGGTGAGGGTAAATAATAATAAAATTAAAGTAGGTTAGTAAGTTAAACAGTAAACTATTTCTGTAAAGGTGATATTTTTTCCTCTCTCTCTCTTTTGTTTTTTTTAATGCAGGTGGTGTTGTATAAAGTCATACATACACAAAATCAAGGTTACAGCAACCTGTAAGTCTAATCAAGCAAAGTGTTTTTACTAAAACCATCATCTGTCAAGTCGTGGCTGCTGTGAGAGGTAAAACTATGTGATGTCCAGCTGTGAAGAATTTCTTCACTTTCTTTTTTTCATATGTGCCTTGCCTTGCCATCTTCATGCTTTTTTTCCCTGTCTTGCATTCACTCTGCAGGAAGTGATGAACAGCCTCGAGTCTCAGGCTGTGCTGTTGACGTGAGCGGCTCCTTTTTCTGCTACTCTGCTCCTCCTCCCTCTCTTCACCTTTAAAAGAAATATGTCCTCATAGTTGGCCAGCAAGATGTTTGTGAGATCATTCTGAACACATTCTCTCTCCTGCCTTATTCAAGACTCAAACTTAGGCCAGAGTCCAAATTTAATCTGGGTATATTCTTGAGGAAGTGTCCAAATCCTCTCATACACATTCTAAGAGGGTTCACACTGCTCGTTCATATGAGAACTTTACAGTTTTCACGTAATAATCATCCACCAGTCCTCCAGTAGCTCCGCCACCTTCTCTCTCTCTATCTTTGTTTGCCTCCATCTTAGTAATTCTATTCTTGTCCTTTCTCACTTTTTCACTCATTTATTTTCTCTTTCAAGTGAGCCTTCAGCCTCTCATATACGATATGACAACAAAATCTCATGTAATGACTGGCAGTGCCATTGAAAGTTCTCTCAGGAGATGGTGTGCGTACGGAGATTACATGAAATTGAAAGCATATTACCTGCTAAAACTGACTCTCATTGAGTTCATTGGCTAATTGTTATGCTACGCGTCATATGCCAATGTTCATCTGTTTATTCTTTAAATAGAACAAAGATGAAAGTGCATTTACTGTAAAAATGAAAGCACTTTAAACTACACTCATGCAGTAAGGAGCCACAACCTATATTTATTTGCAATCATCCTGACTTGTGAAGATGAGAAGCACTTTTGAGCCCTCAACATAGCAATTGAAAATGGATTGGGCTTTTGTTCAGGATTTTACCCTTTAATGACCACAAAGGAATCATATTTAATGGCTAAAAAGACTTTCGAACCTCTAAAAGAGAGTCAAAATTAAGATGTATACTGTTTGACAAGTCAAGCTTCTCTGTACACACTTTAAAATATATACCACATAAAAGAAATGGTTTAATGGCATTAAGACGCACTGAAACCATGGAGATGCTTATATATAAACAAACATGCTCTTTCTATGCCGAAAGTGCTGGTTAAGGTAATGAAATCGAATTCTTTGCCATATGTTGCACTTCTAGTTCCAATATAGTACAATTACAAAAAAGTTAAGGTTGCATTTTATTCTATGCTCTTGACTCATACCAGCATGTGCCAATGTGTGTTTAATGCAAATGTTGCACATTACACAAGTGCCCAAAATCAGACGTTAAAAACAGGCAATGTGAGAGATCGAGTGGAAGCATTTATTTTCGGTTGTTTACTTGCATTAGCATCTGGACATGTAAATGCAAGTACAGCAGAGAGAAAAATATTCTATTTGCCGTTAGCCTGTAAATAACAACAGATATTCTCTGTTCACCTGAGCTAAATATAACCACATCCTCTCCCGTAACACTGTAGGAATGGAGAGCAAGGATGATAGACATTTTCTCGTTAGGGTGAGCAGACTCACTCTTCGTTAGCGTTGGGTTAATGAAATACTCTCAGCCTTCCTCATATCCTCCATGCAATCAACTATTCATGAGACTAATTTGTAATCCTTAATCTACATGGTAATTCATTTCACATGACAAGGTGGTAGCGATACTTACATGTAAATATCAAAATCCATGTTATTTACTCAAGAGGTATTATTGATGAAGTGCAGATCTCATTATTATTGACACAGTTGTGAGGGGAAAAAATCATATGTGATTAGATGATGCAGTTTTCAGTCAGTTTAATAATTTGCTAAATTTTGTTAGATCTGCATCTATGCTGCCATAACAGTAAATGTGTTCTGATTATTATTATTATTCTAGTATCTTTTAAATATAATTAGCTATACTGAGATTGTAAAGACCACTTGAAAAGGGTTTACAAACACGTTTCTGTCCTGGGTTGGCATTTTCTACACTCTAAAAAATGCTGGGTTAAAAACAACCCAAGTTGGGTTGAAAATGGACAAACCCAGCGATTGGGTTGTTTTGACCCAGCAGTTGGGTTAAATGTTTGCCCAACCTGCTGGGTAGTTTTATTTAACCCAACAATTGTTTACAAATTACTATATGTCTGGCTTAAAATGAACCCAAAATAGGTTGGAAATTAAAAATCAGACTCATAATTACTAGAGGCAACAATAATAATCAAAAAGATGAGCATTTATTAATAAGCAATTTAATAAATGTTTATTGTTTAAATATTATTCAAAAAAGTATTAATAAATGTTTGTTTATTAAACATATTAATAAATGTTAATTTCCAACATATTTTGGGTTCATTTTAAGCAAGAAATACAGTATTTTTTAAACAATATTTGGGTTAAATAAAACTACCCAGCAGGTTGGGCAAACATTCAACCCAGCCGCTGGGTTTGTCCATTTTCAACCCAACTTGGGTTGTTTTTAACCCTGAAAAAGGAAGTTGAATATATGTATTGAATGGTGCTTTTTTTTAACCAGACAGAAGCCTCTAGCTTATGTCACAGCTTACTAACAGCATTATCTTGGACAAAATCTTCTATAAGCTGGTGAGTACAGGATGTATCATCAGTATTTTTGGTTTAACAACCATGATATACCAATACCAATCAAAGGTGTTTTAGATCATTTTTAGATAATTTCCCTAATTTTAATGGTACATTTACACAACAATGCACTAAAAACAGAAAAGTTTTTCCTTTGTACAGACGACAACGTTGTCAAAATGATCCCCGTTCACACAGGTCCGCGAAAATGACTAAAAACGCTGTATTATGCTTGCCAGGCCAGTAGTTGGCAATGTACTTTGTAAAGAAACCATCCCAATCTCACGGCAAATCCTACATGTTTTAGGAGGTGGCTAATTCGTACGATCTCACTTGTACGAATTAGTAAGTTTTCTGCTAAATCGTACGTATTTTACAAGTTGCCAAATTCGTATGAATTCGCGCGAATGACCTACCCCTAACCACGCCCCTAAACCTACACATCACTGGGGTTTAGTCAAATCTTATGAATTCGTACGAGTGGGGTCATACAAATTCATACGAATTAGCCACCTCGTAAAATACGTACGAATTGGTCGTGAGATAGTGTTGAAAGAAACACTATGAGCCTATAGACTTAGGATACGCATGCGCAAGATGTCGCCATTTTCACAAATTTGCGTCTTTGTTGTTTACACAGAGATGGCAATGGTATAATTTTCAAAAACTTGCACTTTAAAACCTGTTTTCAAAAGTTAGCATTTTCAGACCCCCAAAACGCCATTGTCGTATAAATGACTGTGCAAAACGCATAAAAAGTTTTCCATTTTTAGTTGAAAACAGAGTAAAGTGCCCCTAAGTCCTATTAGCAACACCAGAAAAACAAAATGGCTGCTGCTTTTTGGTAAGCAAAATAGGTATGTTTTGTCAACACTATCAGATTTCCTGACTGACTGTGGTGACAATTCAATTGATGGAGCTGAAATTGAGTTTGAAACCCTGCAGTCTCAGTTCATTCAATAAGTGAAGTGAATGGTAGATTTGTTAATATTTATAGTAAATATTTGACACAATATTTTCATATCTGACAGTGACCCATATTAAGTGATAGGAAAAACATGTTTTCTAAGAAACTGGAGGAACCAGGAGATTGAACCCAAACATAGGTGAATATCTCAACAGATTAATTCTAAGTAATTCCTTGATACATAAACATGTTGAGATATTCACCTATGTTTGGGTTCAATCTCCTCCTTCCTCCAATTTCTGACAAAATGTGTGTTTTTCCTTGCCTGTCACTTAATATGGGTCACTGTCAGATATGAAAATATTGTGTCAAATATTTATTATCATGTCTCAAGAATCCGTGAGCTACTAAACTCAGAATTTGATTTGCATGTTCTTTAATGTTACAATGGCATCTCATGTTTAAGATTTGAACAGAAACAGAGGTATTTTGAGCATTAGATAATAAACTGACTCCTATGTGCCTATTTGAAGTATTCACACTGGGTAATGTGGATTCAGGTATAACTGTTCACTCTCCCTCTCTCTTTCTCTCTCTCAGTCAGCCTGGGGACATGAGGCCATTAACCTCCTGCAGCCGACGCCTTCTATCCTTAATGAGGGGCTGCTAGTATGACCCACTATGTCGTTCATATTTCTCCTTTCCTCAGTCCAGCACTCTTGAGGTGATCTGTCGCTCCACTGAAGAGGGGGATGGGATGTGTGAGTATAGAGAGAGGGAGAGAAAAGGAGCTCCTTTCAGTGTTGGAATGAATAAAGATACTTTCTATACATGTGGACTTTGATTAGTAATTGACTAGTACATTAATGTTCGGTTGATTGAGGATTAATTGTGTCATGTTTATTTGGGAATTCATCATGTTGCTGCATCGTGAACGTAGAGTTTCCTCTATATCTAATTTTGCCTTTCATGATGGATGTCCCTGATTTGTCCTTTGGTGTCTGCTATGGGGACCACACACAGTACAGAAACATTCTTATTTGAATAGTAGATGCCTTTAAAGATACATGTAGAGCAGATTCGAGAGGGGAAATCAGATACGTTCTGTATGGAGATGCAATGGCGACTTACATTTTCAACACCTGTAGATCAGTTGCTGCAATGCAAAAATCATTTCCTTTAATCTGTGTTTTTGTCTTGTTTTCCAGTAAATATATTAGAAATATTTTTTAATTACTTGAGAAGGTTTGGGAACTGAAAAAAAAAAAATTAAGGATATTCGCTTCCGATATGGACAGAATACCGTTCTAAAATACTCTCACAGAGGCTAAATTCAGAAAAGCATAGTATTATCTTACTGTTTCTTACATATAAAGATGTGTCCAAATTCAGAAATATAAAAACATAACAAATAAAATATGTTACCACATATTTATGTAGTTTAGGATAGTTGTGTAATATATTGGTAGGGCAAGTTATTGGATTGCATTTATGCTGCTTCTAAAAAGTAAAATATTTCAGAAAGTCTGTAACGTAAAACATAATTGTTTTAAATACATTTATCATTGAAGTGATCTCATTGTTTAGCAATGGAATATAAAAAAAAAAAACTTGGAGTAATGAAAATGATTGGTCGGTCGATCGATTGATTGATCGGTTGATTAATTGATCGACTGATCGATTGATTGATTGATTGATTGATTGCAGTTTGTGCTTTTTAAGTTTTTGAAAATTCAACCCTCTCGCTTGATCAGAAAAAGTGAAGCTGACCCTCTTTTCTCCTCTCCAGCTCCCTGACAGAGAAACAAATCTAAGATGGCTGATGATAAAGTATTGTGGTTTGAGAAGGTAGGCTGCAAGTGCCAGGACTTCATTTGTGTCAGACGCTCCATGATAGTAATGAATTTCTGTGGTGAACCTGAGACTGAGAGAAACAGAGGCTGGCGAGCAATATGTGCAAGCGGTACCAGTCAATCTCTGCAATCCCTTTCAGATTTTATCTGCACAGTCCCGTCATTCCCTATAGCATCACTGCCACCCTGTATACTTGTGTCATGCTTGCAAAGTATCACTTTCATTTTTGCTTTTTCCAGCTTGGCCAATAATCATCTACCCTGCCAAATCACTCTCAAACCTACATTTTAGACAAAGCATGTGTGATCGAAAGACTTTAAAAGGTCTATAAGGGCAGAGAGACTGGCTCTTTTATCCATCTCATAAAACCCTTTTGATTCATAATGTCGATGGAGCATATCTGGTTACTTAGGTGGAATCGGAGCAGCGGAGGAGGCTTAATTGCTCCCAGCGAGTGCAGCCAGAGGACTTGATTAGACCCCGGACCACTTCTCATGTTCTTCATTTGTGCGGCGACGACCTTCCGCTGTGATGGACTCAAGCAAGAGGTCACTCAGTGAGGTTCTCCTCTGGGAATATAGGCCCCTGTTGTTTAAAAAAACAAAAAACACACACTAGCTATTTTGGAGGATTTAACCGTTAAACTCACTTGTTTGTGACTTTATTTTGTTAAACGTAAAGTACAGGCAGTCTTATTTTGGACTTTAATTGAAGAGGTTGGACTTTCATATAGTTAAGAAGGGTTAATGTAGATTAGATATGTTAGATTAGATGAGTTTATTTTGAAATATCTGAGCTTTGATTACAGACTTTGGTATCATAGCAAATCTGAGCATGACAGTTTGAGACATCAGCAGCATATCTTACATGCTCACAGCAATATGTCCGTGAATCCAATGGCAATAGCAGGTACTTGCTCTGCATGCAACACCAGCAGCATGAGTAGCAGATCTAGTCTGCCAAGACCAAATACATTAAAATTGCCATATTCATTAACATTCTAAACTATTCAGGGAGCTGTCATGATTAAACTAACATTCTAGTTCAAACAGTCTTCTCCTAGAAAAACTTAAAATGTTCAAAAAGTAAAAAGCAAGTAAATCTGGAGCTTTTAAGCATTTAATTCACTACATTTCTTTTACAGAAAATATTTTACTTCAACAGCCAGAATATTCTCATGATAATCTCAGAGAAAGTTTGTTCTGAACATTAACACTTCAAAATGTAGCAGACAGTGCTCTTCGCCATTAACTTTAAGGGGCCATTTACACGACACCATTTTCAACTAAAAACAGAAAACTTTTTATGTGTTTTGGCTGTTCATTTACACAATAATAGCATCTTGGGGGCCTGAAAACGCAAACTTTTAAAAAAGGGTTTCAGAGTGCAAGTTTTTGAAATGATACCATTATTGTCTCCATGTAAACAACAAAAACACAAATTTGTGAAAACAGTGAACAGTGTTTCTTTACAAAGTGACATTGCAACTACTGGCCTGGCATGCATAATACAGAGTTTAGTTGTTTTTGCGGATCTGTGTGAGGATCGTTTTGACAACATTGTCATCTGTACACGAAAAGCGCAAAGGAAATACTTTTCTGCTTTTAGTACATCGTTGTCGTGTAAACGTACCCTTAGACTTCTAATAAGACTTTTAAGACTATTTGTAACTATTTGCAAGGCAAAATCAAGTTAACATCCTGAGTTGAGTTCTAACTCATGCATTTTTAATATGCATCATAACATGCAGAAATATCTAGGAAAAAAATTCTTTAAGCATCATTTGATCATTATTGGAGGTTACACACAAAAACAGCTTTCAATGACAGAGGAATATTACTACTTAGATTGCTAAGGGTTGCTTAAAAATGTATTTTTTTTTAAGAGTGATAGTGCTAAATGTCACAGGAATAGTGGTTTATGATGAAAATATTGAGAGAAAAAAAGTAAGAAAGTAAAGAACAATAATAGTGCTCAACTTAGCCGCCTGCCATTAGCAAGATGAATTAGCCAAATCCATGCAAGTGACAATGGCTACAGAGGGAACCTGATCCTGGAGCCTCTACAACCTGAAGTCCCAGACGCCACCAGGAAGCAGACGGAGCGCAGAGCAGCCCTCTGGAGACCCGATCATCACACACACACGTACGTATTTACACAAGCAGACACACACACAAATATGCACATCTGCAATACATGAACACAGATTTAGACCAGCAGAAGTTTTAACAAAGTGGTAGGGAGAAAAGCATTCTATGTTACCAGATAAATATAATAAGAATAATAAAATAAGAATAGAAATTTCCACCTACCAAGATTACAGCTGCTTGCACCATTGTAAATGCTCAGTTTGATAAACTCCCAACATAAATTACATTAATAATGCAATTCCACATGCTTCATTAATTTATTTGCGTTATTTGTGTTATATANTATATATATATATATATCTACAATGGCACAAGCACCTGTAACCCTGGTAGGCGGGAATTTCTATTCTTACCCTTTAACCCGATTTTGCTTCTCTGTTTGCAATCAGATAATTTTTAGTCTCTAAACAATGGCAAAGTTTTCAGTCCAAAGATCCAGTAAGCAAATTTATTCAAACAATCAGTCCTAAACAGTGCAAATGTAATGAAAACATAAGTGTGCAATTAATCGTGGAAAAAAATATTTATCTATTGACAACCCTATATATTACAACCCGAATTCCGGAAAAATTGGGACGTTTTTTAAATTTGTATAAAATGAAAACTAAAAGACTTTAAAATCACATAAGCCAATATTTTATTTACAAATAGAACATAGATAACATAACAAATGTTTAAACTGAAAAAGTTAACAATTTTATGGACAAAATTAGCTCATTTCAAATTTGATGCCTGCTACAGGTCTCAAAAAAGTTGGCACGGGGGCAACAAATGGCTGAAAAAGCAAGACATTTTGAAAAAGATTTAGCTGGGAGAACATCTAGCAATTAATTAAGTTAATTGATATCAGGTCTGTAACATGATTAGCTATAAAAGGGATGTCTTAGAGAGGCAGAGTCTCTCAGAAGTAAAGATGGGCAGAGCTGTGAAAGAGTGCGTAAAAAGATTGTGAAATACTTTAAAAAAAATGTTCCTCAACGTCAAATTGCAAAGGCTTTGCAAATCTCATCATCTACGGTGCATAACATCATCAAAAGATTCAGAAAAACTGGATAACTCTCTGTGCGTAAGGGACAAGGCAGAAGACCTTTATTGGATGCCCGTGGTTTTCAGGCCCTCAGACGACACTGCATCACTCATCGGCACGATTGTGTCAATGACATTACTAAATGGGCCCAGGAATACTTCCAGAAACCACTGTCATTAAACACAATCCGCCGTGCCATCTGCAGATGCCAACTAAAGCTCTATCATGCAAAAAGGAAGCCATATGTGAACATGGTCCAGAAGCGCCGTCGTGTCCTGTGGGCCAAGGTTCATTTAAAATGGACTGTTTCAAAGTGGAAAAGTGTTCTATGGTCAGACGAGTCCAAATTTGACATTCTTGTAGGAAATCACGGACGCCATGTCCTCCGGGCTAAAGAGGAGGGAGACCTTCCAGCATGTTATCAGCGTTCAGTTCAAAAGCCAGCATCTCTGATGGTATGGGGGTGCATAAGTGCATACGGTGTGGGCAGCTTGCATGTTTTGGAAGGCACTATGAATGCTGAAAGGTATATAAAATTTTTAGAGCAACATTAAATGAAAAATATGTCAAAGGCAACCACGGACTCTTCAGCAGCTGGAAACCTATATCAGGCAAGAATGGGAACAAATTCCAACACCAAAACTTCAGAGACTCATAACCTCGTCTACACCATAGTAAACATGCCCCCGTCCTAATTATTTTGAGACCTATGGCATCAAATTTGAAATTAGCTCATTTTGCGCATAAAATTTTAAAATTTCTCAGTTTAAACATTTGTTATGTTATCTATGTTCTATTGTGAATAAAATATTGGCCTGATTTGAAAGTCTTTTAATTTAAATTTTATTCAAATTTAAAAAACGTCCCAACGTTTCCGGAATTCGGGATGTATTTTCATGCATTGTCCATGATCAATTTCAAATAAAAAATATCTTGAATAGGTTTTAGATCAGATAATTTGCGGTTTTAAATGGACCCTTTTCACAGACTATGATCATGCGTTTTCACAGTTATCAACATTGGAAATATAACGCAATAAAACGCAATACCATACTTTACTACATGTACTATACTATAGAGATTTACCCAACTATGACGACTTCCACTTCTGAAATCGTTGGAAACGCAACATTAATACTAGCATATCTTGCAACAAAATACAGAAAAATACGGTGTAAAACGTATTGATAGCATTTGCGGCCTGCTATCAATAAAGCACCAAAGATAAAATAAGTTGTATTTAACCCAAAATATAAATTTAATTTTACACTTTAGCATGCATTATGTGCTGTACTATGTGTGAGTGTGTTCCTCTAAAGCGAAGCTGAAGTAAGTAGCACTGGTTCTAGGGTTTTCCTGCTGCTCTGCACTGCTGCACATGCAGGGGTGGTGACATTGACTACAAATGAGTTTAAATATTGGATTCAGGGCTGGCAGACCCTGGACCCCACTCCATTACCCTTGGGAGCCTGGCAGTCACATGTAGACATGTGTATCAGATCACATAGGAGAGGATTTAGAGGGAGAAAGCAAGATAGAGTTTTAAAAAAAGAAAGAGAAGTGGGCAGTGAAGTGAGTCAGTGAATATTTTGTAGGAGTCGAGATTTCTCCCACAAGTACTGAACAGTATGACCTTTCAAAGAAACTCATGATAACTTCACAAAAATTATTCCTGTTTTTTACATGTGCTTAATGTTTTGTACATTTTATGATATTCTCATACTGAAATAGACGTCTTATTTTTATCAATTACACCTTGATTGTTGTACACCTTTACACACAATGCATGCGCTAGCTATCAAAAAATTACTTGATAAAATCCCAGCACTTTGTCTTGCACCATGTTTAGACTCTGACACATTGTGTCTCGGGGCCAGTGTAAAGCTGCTGTTGTCAGTTGCAGCGTGTTTGATATTAACACATTGTCTTTGTCATAATGGCGTCCTCCTGGTTTGTGCCTTGCTGCTCGATCGTCTCCAATGGCCAGCAGAGTGCTGATGAGGCCTGACATGTGAAGTATGACATCATGCCAGTGGGTGGCCTGTCGGAGGGGCTGCACCAGTGAGGTCACAGGTCCTGTAATGACTTCCTCGGGGTTCGGCAGCAGCTGCAGTAGAAAGCACTGAGCCTTAGATGCTTCTCTGTGTGTCTTTCTCGTCTTTGTCTCTCTTTTTCTTGGAGGTGTTGGGCTTCTCTTTATTATCTTATTCTCTTTCTGTCATTTCTCTCCAAAATAAGTATCCAGCTATGATGCTCTCCTGGTTTGTACACCCTGCATGGCCATGTCTGTTCATGTAAATGAATGGCCAAAATGCACAAAAAAATTCAATTTTTAGTTGAAAACAGTGTCGCGAAAATGCTCACCAAGGCTAAGTTTATTTGATCAAACATACAGGTAAAGCAATAACATTGGCAATATTATTACATTACAATATTATTATTACATAGAATATTGCATTATTACATAGAATATTATTACATTTTATATAACTGTACTTTAAATAACTTTCACATATTTTAAAAATGTAATTTATTAGAAACCATGATAAAAAAATTTTTCAAGATTTTTAAAAAAAGTTCAAAAGAACAGCATTTATTAGAAATTGATGTTTTTTAACACGATCATTTTTTTACTGTCACTTTTGATCAAAATGTGTCCTTGATGAATAAAAGTATTAATATCTTAACTTAAAAAATAAAAATAAAAAATATATATTGACCCCAAACTTTTGAATGGTGGTGTGTATTAAATGGAAAAATAAATAAAATGTAACAAAATTCAAACACCAAATAGGGTCACTTAAGTTTAGCTATCAATCAAGCTACTTTTGAAACAAATTGTCGTTACTTATATTTTCCATAACTTGAACATAACTTGATTTTTTTCTTATAACAACAGGGCTGAATGGCTGAACTTGTGTTAAAGGGTTGAATGGCTTCACGAATGTCAACGCTACAATTTCTTCTTTCTGATGAACAGAATCTGAGATATATTAATAAGTTATGAAGTAAAATATCTAGCTTCCACCAGACCGCCTTCCGTATTCAACTTACAAAGAAAGTGTAAACTGGCGTCGCGTCACTTTTTTCGTAAGTTGAATAGGGAAGGTGTAGGACTTGGCGTAAGCTTTTTGAACTGCAAGAGTTTTACACTTTCTTTGTAAGTTGAAGACGGAAGGCGGTCTGGTGGAAGCTAGATATTTCACTTCATAACTTGTTAAATATGATTTTTTTTTTCTGGTTCTTGGTTTCTTGGTTACACAAATGTCTTTTATTTGTATTGGTCAAAAATAAAGCTGTAACAGGGTTGTAGTTATAGTAATTTATAAAGTATTAATGTTCTCATATCTTATGTTTTGCAAAATGTAGTCATGTACTGTAGTCATAGAAAGTGCCTAACATGACCTTTGAAGACAATCAATTTGCTGCTTGTTTTGTTTCTATATTCAGAAGAATTCAAAATGATATAAAAACACCCAAACTACATTCCACCTAAATTCTCAGCTTTGTGGTTTACATGTCAGCAGGTTCATGTGACATTTGCAGAGGAACTGCAGCTACAGGTCACCAATGTGGGCTCTCATCTGGATTTATTCTGGGCTGAATCATAGCAAGCCCCGGGCTGTCTTGATAAATAGCTACTACAGGCAAACGGAAGAGTGTGCTCTTTGACTTCGTAGGTCATGCTGCCTTGTTGTGGGGACATGGACTAATGCGATCTGAAGTGTTAAGTTATTATGGTGAAAACTAGACCAGCGCTCTGTAAGCGGGAAAGTCAGGTAGAAGGAGAAAAGCGGAACGAAGGAAGAGGAAAAAGAGAAGGTCACCAAAAAAGGAGGGAGAGTGAACAAATGAGCCACTGAAGAGGACAAGAATCACTGTGATGGTATTAGAAGGTGAAATTGCTACCTGATGACTACGGGGAGAAGGAAGAGAGACGAACAAGGAAGGAGAAAGAAATGGAGGGAGATAAAAAAACACACACAAAAAAAACCATAGGCTTTATTCAAGCAAAATCATTTTTTATTAGTCTCAAATCTGTTTAGTTGTTTGCAGTAAAAAAAGAGAGAGAGAGTTAGATTTTTACAAATAAGAACCAAAACGCATTCATAAATCAGAAAGGCTAAATCAGATTTAAAGTAGGTGACACAGTCACTACGTTCACACAGTCAGTGTTCAGGATAGATAACCATATTACAGGTTTGATTCTCAAACTGTCCCATTCACACAGTAGCTTCCAAGCAGTTTTCAAATAGCTGTTTTTGCTTTAAAAATGTGAGACGCAGCTAGGGTCAAAGCATTTTTAAAGAAAGTTTTAGGGGTCGTACACACAGAACATGTTTTTTTTTCCCCATTCCACTGCGCTACTTTTTTATTGTATTTCTATGTAAACATGCTCTAGACAGACATGTTTGACCATTGCGAAAGCATCTCGTGTATGACACAGTGTTCTAAAAATGCGGCTCTCAAGTTAAAAGAAGTTCAGCTTTTAAAAATCTCATCTTTAGGTCTTGCATTTTTTTGTTCCACTGACATGCGTCTCGCGATTTTAACTGCAAAAACGGTTAAAGTCGGCATGAAACGGAAGTTGCGATAGTCTTTACTTCCCTATTGTGACGTAGCCTATATCCGAGTGAAATGGCTTCCCGAACAAGAAAAAATGTAGGGTGGGACTTGACTTTGTTCATCTGCAATTTATTGGATCACTGGAGTTTGCTGTTGCTTAGATCTCATGCGAGTGACAGACAGGTTGTTTGTCCCGCATGTCCCGCCCTCACACCAGTGAACATCAGAGAAAGAGATGTGTACTAAATGTGCCAGAGAAACGAGCACAGCCATCTTTCGAATTTTGTGCTTGAACTTTCATTTTGTATATCACCTTTGAGGGATAATTAGAAGGTGAAGTGAATTTACTTATTGTAGATTGTAATGTTTGAAGCAGATGTCATAACAAATGTCAGTAGATCGGGAAGATTTTAAAAAGAGTGGTTCATTCATAAGATCTTACCTTCATGCTGTGGAAATACAAACCGGAAGACAGAACACAATGAGTGCAGCGCTGAAAGGGGTGGGGCTACATACACTGTCTGTAAAAAAAAAATTCATGATTTGTTATGACAAAATTTTTTCTTTTGTCAAATCAACTTAAATAATTAATGTGGTTCAGACATCATAATATTTTGAGTTTCTGTTGATTAACCAATCACCTTCATTGTATTAACTCAAATTATTAATTTCAATGAACTCTTTAAGGCAATCAGGTAATTTACTTTTTAAAGTTAAACCAACAATTCTTTTTACAGTGTAAGGTCTATAGTACAGAAAAACAATGGAAAAGCAGTGTAATGGAATTCTAAAATGCGGCCTGTCTATGGAGGGACAGAAAGCTGTCAGATTTCATCAAAAAGATCTTAATTTGATGAAAGTCTTATGGGTTTGCAACGACATGAGGTGAGTAATTAATGACAGAATTTTCATTTGTGGGTGAACTAACCGTTTAAGCACTCAAATAGATGACTGACAACTATACGATGCTATATAGTCTGTACAGAAACAGTCTGTTATGCTGGTTTATGTTGCAGACTAGTATTTGTTATCATATTATTTTAGTTTATTATTGTAATCATAAATACACTTATTTGTAGCACAAATAGTTTTACAGTTTACTGCACTTTGATATTCTTCTAATTGTTTTACCTGTATTTCACTGGAAATAGTTTACTTCTGCGTAAAAAAATAAGGTGGACAGACCTATGTATGAATATGTAAAATACAGCTTCTAACTTATGTTGTTTTATGCACCTTGTGAGCTTTCCATTCATGATGCAAATAAGCAGATTGCAAATTTTCCGTCTACCCTTTCCACAATGACAGATAGTCTCATATGTTGTTTGAGTCTCTTAGCACCATGCTGAGCTTAAGTCATTATGGCAACCAATGTAGATATACCAGATATAAGTGACACAGTCTGAACAAACAGATTGGATTTAATCACTTGTAAAATGACAGTGTGGACAGTCAGTCCTAGAGATCGGATTTAAAAAACAAATTGGGTGCAGTGTGACCAAAGCCAGAGAAACCAGGATTTGGGAAGAGATGGGGATGAGGGGGGAGGAGGACTTTAAGTAATATCCACAGAGAAGGGAGGAGATGTAAAAAGTTGTTATTTTTTTGAAAATGAAAATTGTGAGTACAATATATAGCACAGGGGCCTGTACTACACAGTGTTGCCTTGTTAGAGCACATTGTTTGGCGGAGGAGCCTTGTTTGTTTATCCAAGCTCAGTTGAATAATGCAGTAGTAACTCAACTCTCCAAGTCTCCTGAGCAAAAGCCTCAGCACCTGTCAGAGATCTGCTTCGCCTGTCGAGAGAGATGCAAAGACGAAAACACGCCATTGTTACAAAGCCAAATAAAGTCCAAGTAATCGCTTACAGATGGCAAAAACAAATCACAGCTGTTAATTCCACGTGAAACACAAAATATGAAATATAAATGAAGCGCGAGGGGAATTCGGAAAGCAAATCTACGGATCCCACCACCAATATCTCTTTATTACAAAATATGAAAACATGCCAAATTGTGTGAAGCACAATATTGCCCTGCAGACACTCCTGGTACAATAATAGTCTGTGTCCTTATTTAGTTAGGAAAGGGATGAAATTGATAAAATGATTGATTTGATTTACAGGGATAATTCACCTAAAAAATAAAATTGCTTACCCTCATGTCATTCCACAATGTAGTTTTTTATTTTTTTATTTTTTTTAGTGGAACACAGAAAGAGTATTTTTTAAGGATCTTCACATATAAAACATTAACATAAAAAGTATGTTCCAAATCTTATGAAGCCAAACATGAGCTTTGTGTGATGCACAAACCAAAATTTAAGTCTGTGCTGTTATTGACATCAAATCTGCATCATATATGGTACCTATAAATACTATTTTTTGTTTTAGAAGTTATAAGTATATATATATTCATACAACAGTTCTTTTTGGTTCTCGAATCTGCTGGGAGCCGTGCAATATTCTAGTGATAACAGCACTCCTACCTTTTCACCGTTTGTATCACTCCGCTTGAAGCGACTGTTATAGCGGCCGAGCAAATCCACCATATTTTTTACAAATACTACACTTGTTGTACCACGAACTGTAGTTTTAAGAGTTTTTTAGGTGAGAATGTAGTTGTTTAGACCTGAAATATGTGTCTCATATTTAATCATATCCCCTATTTTACAATTTGTTTAGACGTTTTCGGAGATGCGAGCTCCAGACCGTCAGCGGCCGTTCAGTGCTCTTGTACCCGCCGAGAACAGCTTCATCATGGCCAGTGCTTCGGGGATTTGCCGCTGGCTCTTATAGTGGTTAAACATGAGATATAACTCATTTTGGGAACATAATAAATATTATTTTATATAAATATGTTGTATGTGGTACTGAGAGAGGGTCCATTAGTGCGTAATATGGATTGAGTGAAAGTTACATTAATACGCCATTAGGTGGTGGCAAACTTTACGAGTGAATGAGTCAGTCGCAAGAGATTTTTAAATTGAAACAGACTTTTGAAAACAAAGGACATTAATGCTGTTATGGAAAATTCCCTTAACTGTAAAAAGGACAAATACAAAGATCACTTTCCTCAGCGGACATTCAAAAAGATTTTTATAATGGATCATATATTATAATATTATGGACATCGACCTAAAGAATGAATGTTATATCAGACACAGGTAATGCTCGCTCAGGTGATCTCTCTCTCTCTCTCTCTCTCTCACTCTCTCTCAATAATACAGTACAAAATACAATGAGTTTCAATGGAGGGACTCAACATTCCTTCGTTACTAGTTCTAAAGTGACATTTTAGAATTAGTAACGGAGGCTTGGTCAAACTGTCAACTTAAGATTTGATTCCCTGGCAGAAGGAAGTAGTTCTGCACAATAGAGGGTTTTAAAGACACTCCGATGGTATATCTTATTTATTTACACCCTTGTGCCATCGAACTGTTGTATAAACGTAATATCACACTCGTAGCTGTGCGATATGGCTGTATATCAGCACGCTGATTACCTGCGGCCTCGTGGCTACGGCCGAATCACAGCCGTGCTGATATCGCACTGCTATTCGTGCCAAATGTCCTCACTTATATATTGAAATATTATGACAACTTACTAGTGAGGACATTTTACTGGTCCTCACTAGTTATAAAGGCTCATATACCGGCCAAAACATGTTTTCATTTAAATATGTATTTTTTTGCACTTGTTTCTGAGATGGATAGGTTTAGGGGTGGGGGTTGGGTTAGGCGATAAAAATATCATTAACCATAAAGTCAATGGAAGTCGATGCAATGTCCTCACTAATATAATGAAACAAACATTGAAACAAACAACAAGCGTGCGTGTGTGTGTTCCATGGAAAAATAACAGCACACAAGTTTCGAACAACATGAGTGTGAGTAAATAATGACAGAATTTTCAGTTTTGGGTGAACTAATCCTTGGTGAGAAAGAAAGAATAATCTGAGCAAATATAGGGCAGAATTGAGATAGAAAGGGGAAAAAGTCAGATTCAGTGATGTTTCTGTGATGTCACTGCATTTTAAGAGCAAAAAGGCTTTGCTATGCTGCCTGACAACCCTGTGTTGAGAGGTAAAGAGAACACCTGTCTTCTGTCACCAGTCTTCACAGCTTTGCCATTGCCCCAAACTCACAGACAAGTCCCCATGAACAGTGTACACTTCCTCCTCTCCCTCACACGCCGTCTGCTGCCTTATAACATGTAATATAGCTCAAGGTTGGACGTGAGAGATACTGAATTGTTGTTGAAGGGTTTTGTTGAAAATGTTGCGTTTAGAGAAGGGGGACTGTGGCATGTGATAATTAGTCCAGCTATTTACACGAGCGTGAAGAAAACAAAACGTGGTGGTTTCAGAGCTCAAAAGTTTTAATTGGAATCTCAAAAGAGAACTTCGTGTTAATTGTATGGACATTAGCAAGTGTTTCATAACTATATGTATTGCAGTCTTTGTTTTGAAGCTGTGAATGCCTAAAAACACACCTGGAAAATAATTCAGTCGAACCTTCATTTATCACCACAGAACCAATGCCCGAGGAATCAGATTCACACTATCGCCATTGAATAGCACCTCATTAGAAACCTTTGCAGAAACACAAGGTTAAAGAAACATTGCACCCAAAACTGAAAATTCTGTCATTTACATCATCTGAAGTCCTAGCAGGGTTTGGCATCATCTCTTGTGTTGGGACATCGGAAATCTTCAACAATGCCATTTTAACCCTGTGCGACTTATAGTCAGGTGCGACTTGTTTTCTGGAAAATACAATATATAGGTCAATGAAGTGACAGGACATTGTTTTTGTTTAAAGGCCTTAATAATAATAAAAAACTAAGATATAATATCCAAAGTATGTAAGGTAGTACAAGTAGATCTCTTTTATTGAATCCAAAAGGTTTTAATTATATTTCTCTGCCTTAACAGTGATAAGACCGAAGTCATGCTTTTTGGTTCACCACATCAGTTACGTAGAATGGAGCCGCCATCCTTACAGGTGGATGACTCCATTGTACAGTTTAAAGACAAATTAAAAAATCTGGGGGTGATATGTGATCCCAACCTAACGTTCGACTTACAGGTTAGAAACACTGTTAAAGTATCTTTCTTTCAAATATTGCCAGATTGCACCCATTGTTAACTTTTACTGTGGCAGAAAAGCTAATTAACACATTTGTCTTTTCTCGCATTGACTGTAACTCTTTGCTGGCTGAAATTCCCAAGACTACTCTCAACAAATTACAGTTGGTACAAAATTCCGCTGCACGCATCTTGACTAGAACCAGTGCAAGAGAGCATATTACACCTATTCTTAAATCACTGCACTGGCTGCCAGTTAAATTCCGTATTGATTTTAAAGTTTTACTACTGACTTACAAAGCATTAAATAATTTGACACCTCAATATTTGGCTGACCTATTGACACCCTACACCCCAGTTCGAAATGTTAGATCCGTCAATGCTGGTCTTTTAACGGTCCCTGTAACTCGCCTGAGATCTATGGGTGATAGGGCTTTTTCAAATCTTGCACCTAAACTCTGGAATTCCTTGCCTGTAGAGATACGAAATGCAGAATCCTTGCACATTTTTAAATCCAGTTTAAAAACATTATTTTCTAGGGAAGCTTTTATGTAATTTTGTTAAGTTGCTTTTAGTTGTGCTTAAAATTTTGTACTACTTATTCTTTTTTTTTATTTTATTGTTGTTATATTCTGTTGTGATTTTATGTTCTTATTTACAGTGCTTTGAGAAGCTGCTTTAAAGGCACTATATAAAATAAAGTTATTATTATTATTATTTTGCTACATATAAAGGTATTTTAAAGATTTTGAAGTGTCAAAAGGTAATTCGGTTCAACTGTCCAAAGGCCATTACAGCCATTTCATTTGTGATTAAAATATCTTAAAATGTAATAAATGTATATATTTTTTATTCTGGCATGATTTTATAACATCATTAACATGAAAAATGGTATTAAAATTGTGTGTAATAATCGTTGCTTTGTTATGAGAAAGAATGTCCGGAAAAATTCGGAGTCATTCTGTCACGGGTGCATACACGGAGACAAGAGACAGATCCAAGTGCAGGTATTTATTGGGGTAATCCAAATCGTAGTCCACAAACAAGCATGGGTCAAACTATTTGAAAAATTCATGTTTTCACCTGCTCATACGCATGTCCCGAAACATCAGGTCATTCGGTACAACCGNACAGACCGGGAAAGTGAACTGAAAACTCCAGAATGTGAACAGAAACAGACAGGGTATAAATAGACAGACACTGATTACATGATACGTGACAGCTGGTTGTAATGACGTGAGATAATGAGTCCGGGAGGAGTGTATGGGTGATGTAGTTCAGACAGGTGAAACAGCAGTGAACAGAGTCTGGGTGGAGTGCCCTCTAGTGGCAGACAAGGGCACTCCCAGTAATGATCGTGACACATTCGGAGTAACCAATGGATCAAGTCATGTGGTCAGTATCATGTGACAGGATGTGACATCATTCAGACACCTGCAAAGGACCACATGGTCATGAAGGAAAGTAACTAACTCTCTTTTAACTATTTGAAAAATTCATGTTTTCACCTGCTCATACGCATGACCCGAAACATCAGGTCATTCGGTACAACCGCTATAAAACATGGAAAATGTTGTAATATTTTAAAGACGTGTACTAAATATAAAATGTTTAATTGTCCTTTTGCTAGCTAGCTAGATATCAGCCTGTTATCATTGTTTGAAAATATCGTCATTCGGTATAACCAAAAGTGTCATTCGGTAAAACCAAAACTTTGGTTAAACCAAATGACTTTTTTGGTGACAAATTTTGTCCATCTCATAAAAAATGACAAAATCAGTGTTAATTGATTATAAAAACCACATAATCTCATTGTTAACACTTAATAAAACTTCAAAATGAATTTTATCTCCATTATGTTTTTTTACACTTTTAAAAACCTTATTCGTCAATGACCCATTAACAGAATTTTGAAGAGCAACCAGTACAGTTCTTTTTGTGTTCCACAGAAGACAGTCATACAGGTTTGGAATGACACGAGGATGACAGAATTTTCTTTTTTTTCTTCTTAATTGTCCTTGATCAAGGGTAAAATAACTCAAGGATCACCCCTTCTTCTTTTGTCAGATAATGCTTTCTGGAACCACGTGTGTCCATGTGTCTGTAGCCACACACCACCCAAACATGATCATATTAGACAATCCTCCATGACAGAAACTCAGGGATCATAACCTATCCTTCTTATCCACCAGCCCGGATGTCCTCCGTCACATTAATCAAACGGTGACATGCTACAACGGTGAGCAAAGTGTGAATTGAACCACAGCGGCAAACTTCAGAGCTCAGTCGAACTCCCAACCCCAAAGTATACTTAATTTGACAAAGTATCCGTAATAAATCACACACTCATTCTAAAATAACCACTCCATTTATATTCAGATATTAAAGGGCTGGACATTCTCCTTTAAAATGTAGAGTTCACTTTGGTTGGAGAATAAGAGAGACCACTGTAATGACTTCCAGATAGCTGTACTCTCCGAGAGAGCCATACATCATACTTTAACAAGTACCAATCAACACATCTCCACTCTGTTCGCCCTCCCCGTCCCCTTCTTCAGTCTGCTGGGTAGGTTGTGGAAAATTGTGTGTGGAATACTTACATGTGGGCAAGTGGGAAGTCTGACTGGTGTCCTGTGTGTCATATTGCTGTTGATATTTTTTATAGTCTCAATGAAATTGTACAAGAGGTGTATCAGGACCTGTCAAAGATCCGCCCAGTCTGTCTAGATTTGACAAAATAGTCAGTTGGAAAATAATATAAATAAACACCTTGTTCTGAGACAGTCAGAGTAATTGTGTACAGTAATTAATAACAGATCAATTACAAATATTTGATGCTGACTGATCAATAGCCATGTTTTACAGTACCTGTCAAAAGTTTGGAAACATTACAATTTTTTAATGTTTTTAAAAGAAGTCTCTTATGCTCACCCAGGCTGCATTAATTTAATCAAAAATACAGTAAAAACAGTAATATTGTGAAATATTATTATAAAATAACTGTTTTCAATTTGAATATATTTTAAAATATATTTTATTTCTGTGATGAGAAAGTTGATTTTTTTTAGCATTATTACTCCAGTCTTCAATGTCACATGATCCTTCAGAAATCATTCAAATATGCTGATTTGGTGCTCAGGTAACAATTTTTTTATTTTTATTATTATTATTATTATCATCAATGTTGAAAACAGTGCTGCTTAACATTTCTCAATGGTGATACTTTTTTTTCATGATTCTTTGAGGAATAGAAAGTTCAATGAACAGCATTTATTTGCATTTATTAAATAGAAAGTTTTTTTAAACATTATATGTCTTAACTCTCACTTTTGATCAATTTAATGCATCCTGATGAATAAAAGTATTAATTTCGCACTTTAAAATGGCATCATTGTTTCCACTATAGGGCTGGGCAATATGACCAAAAATATTATCACAATATATTTTTTGTATATCAGTTTCCACAAAAATAGTAAGTAGCAAAAACTCTTTTCAACATTGATAATAATAATAATAATAAATGTTTCTTGAAGCAAATCAGCATATTANTAAGTAGCAAAAACTCTTTTCAACATTGATAATAATAATAATAATAATAAATGTTTCTTGAAGCAAATCAGCATATTAGAATGATTTCTGAAGGATCATGTGACACAGAAGACTGGAGTAATGATGCTGAAAATTCAGCTTTACCAACACAGGAATAAAATATATTTTAAAATATATTGAAATAGAAAACAGTTATTTTAATTTGTAATAATATTTCACAATTTTACTGTTTTTACTGTATGTATGNTTTTTTTTTAATTCATGAATTTATATTTATATTTTTATATTTATATTATTTTATATGTTAATATCAGAGGGCTGCCCATTAAAAAAAAAAAAGAAAGTTGACTGATTAAGTATGTGTGGGTTTGTGAAAAAGAGAAGAAATAGCATCTGTGAAGTGAATGAAATATTAAAGGCCTCTAATGAAAAATAGGAGGTTTGCTTTTTTTCTTTTTACACTTTCAAATGTATTTTTTAATTTATAGTTTTAAATCACAGCCATTTCATTTCTAGCTGAGGAGCATCAAGCAAATAGGATGGTTTAAAATTTTAATGAATAAACAATGTCCTTTCGCTGAAATGTTACATGGGTCTTTGAACAATGCACCAGCAGCAATTAATCAATACGAGAAGAAAATTACATTTCATATTTAACAGAATATGAACTCTAGCTTAATAAATGATATCTTCTTTTAATTTAATTGGCGTCAGCTCAGATCTAGCAGATTGCTAATAAAATTCAGGATTTCCATATTTAATGATGCATGCTTTTCGTGCTAAATTTTACAGGGGAAATGTTGTCTTTAATGAACCTTAGAGACAATCCTAATAGACATTGTCTTTAACAAATGTAACTTCCCTTACATTAAAGGTCCTTTGGTTGATTCTGCTGATTTAAACACATTTAGCCAGTTATGGAGGACCAGAGAATTATGATGTTCTTCCAACTGTTTTTGTTTGCTGTATTACTGCGGCATTATCCATTATTCAGAGTAACGCAAAAAAAAAAAAAAAGGCTCTTGCGATCTACTTTTCCCTCTCCTCGGTTGGGTTAAAAGGCATGGTTCATTTTGGAGAAGTCTGCAGCGAAAATGGGAATAAATGGATGTCAATTTCCATTTTAAATTGGTAGCCAATGACCCATGGAGGAAGCCCTTTCCACCACAGACAGACAGAATAACTTGAATTAGAAGCGCCTGACATTTCAGTTAATTGCTGCGAGTGTGGCCGGCTTCTGCAGTCACCTCCAAACCAGGTTCAATTAAGTCCTCACCTTTACAACCGAGTGTTTGGAGGGGAGGAGAGACGGAAGATGGTGAGGAAGAGTGATGCTCAGACCGAGGATACTGACAACTCGGGTTTCTTACACAATGAAGTCTCAATAGTTATGAAGTGTTGAATCTTGTTTTATTTTGGCAGAGGGCTGAATCTGGGTGAGGATAAAAACTGATATCTTTGACATTTGCAGCCTTTTAAATCACATCTTAACTTTTTTGACACAACTTTCATCAAAGTTCTCAAAATTCCAACATGGGTGAAGTTGAACACTATCCATAGTATTACTGTGATGTGTCCCTGGTTCAAGCTGCAGTAATGCAACCGTTTTTTTTGGTTTGTTTGTTTTTTTAAGCATGACAATCACATTGTAAAGATCTGCATTATGCTTAATAAGCTACACTATAAAAATAAATAAACAAAACCGTTAAATTTACGGTAAAAATAATGTCAGCAATTTACTGTAAAAAAATGCGGTAGCAACATTTTAGGTTTTACAGATTTAAAGGTGTAATGTGTTTTTTAGAAGGATCTATTGACAGAAATGTAATATAATATACATAACTATGTTTTCAGTGGTCTATAAAGACCTTATATAATGAACCGTTAGGTTTTTAATGCCTTAAAATGAGCCATTTCTATCTCATACACCGCGAGTCTCTTTACATGTTAAGTCGCTATTTTGCGCCAGCTGTTTCTACAGTAGCCCTAAATGGACAAACTGCTCTACATATCTTTGTCCTGTGTTGGCCACTGTAGCTTCTCTATATTGATATTTGCAACGTCACCGCTAGATGCCGCTAAAATTTGCACACTGTACCTTTAACTTAAATTTACAGTTAAAAAAAAATGTTTTTAATTAACTGATATAATGTTAATTTACTAACCTATTTAAGTACTGTTATCTGTTTTGTACCTATTACACTGACAACCACCAAAAACAGGTGGTGATGAGAAAGTCACATGATGAATCAAAGCTCTGATCCACAAGCTGAGAAAGTAAATACTAGAGATGCACCGATGTATCGGCCCAGCCGCCGATATTTATCTGCCGATTTTTGCTCAATTTACAACCAGCAGCATATCGGCTATACCCAGAAAAAGGCCGATATAACAAACAGTTTATTAATTAACTGCGTGAAGGCATCGAGTTGTATAATGTATGTTGCATAATCTTAGCGCTGCTGTCTGTGCTTTAATGTTAATAACAAAAGTAACTTATTTATTTTGACTAAATAACTTTCGTAACTTTTATAAGTGTAGCGGACCTCACCCGAATGATGGCCAAAACTTTACTGATGTTTTATTAAATTTATAGCATCCGTTTTCAAAAAAAAAAATCACAGCACAAGAAGTGCACATTAAACTCTCTCTCACGGTTACCGTTGCACTATCATCAACATACACAGTGAATTACACAAAACACTTATTACAACTAACAGTAAACAAAAATATACAGACCTTATGCCTTTTCCGGGGGGTGCTTACTGACTAAATCTACAAAATAACTCTGAAAAAACTGCATGCTCTCCATTTAATTATCCGACCTTATGCGCCACAGAAACAAGTGCGCCGCCATCTTTATAATTTGAACTTCCGTTTTTGCGGTAGCTGTGACAGGCATTGCTGTCAAAGAATAACTAGCTGGTGAAGTGGATTTACTTGTAGAGTTAATGAAAGTTATCATGAGCATTGTAATGTTTAAAGCAGATGTCTTAACAAATGTCAGTAGACCAGGAAGATTTTAAAATGAGCAGTTTATTCATAAATACATAAGATCACTGTGGAAATACAAACCGGAAGTCAAAAGACAACGAGCGTAGCGCTGAAAAGGGGCGGGGCTAAATAAGGTCTTAGACAAGAAAACCCGTCAAAATTAGAGTCCCGTAAAGGAGAAGGAGATCCATATTTAAATTTACAAAAAGTAATGTATACACAACACAAATTAGAAGATTAATCACAAAGTCTGTTGCAATTAGGAAGGATTAAGATGTATTTAATTTATACAGTGAAGAATATGCAGTGTTGTTTTATATTTGTTTACTTTCTGTATCTGAAAACTGTTAAACTGTTACCTACAGTAAAAAGCACTGTTTATTTCAACTTTGTTCTGTTTTGTTTTTATGTAGGCCTACTGAATGTAAATGGATATAATCCATGTTCATTAGAAATTATTTGATGATGCAGCAATAAACCTGCTAGTATAATTTAATGCAGGTGTTTTTGAACTTTGCTGATTTGAAACATGATCAAATCACTATCTATTTTAATGACAAAATTTCAAATAAGAGAGCAAGTGACAAATATCGCTATCGGAATTGCCAATAATTGTTTGTTAAAATCTGTATCGGTATCGGCCCCAAAAAATCCTATCGGTGCATCCCTAGTAAATACTAATACATAGAAGGTGCACAGTGTAATTCACACAAACACTAACATGGTAACACACATGAAATTAAAAAAATGCAATAAACATTAATTTAACAACATTAGATGTACCATAAAACCCTAATATACATAACTGATTAAAAGAACTGATTAAAAAAAAAAAAAAAAAAAAAAA
>RJVU01027559.1:8294356-8316715 GCA_003731715.1 Anabarilius grahami | reverse complement strand
CACAGGGGTTCACACCTACTCCTACTCTAGTGGACTAGTTCAAAAGGGGGATTATATGCCAATGACAAGAAGGACAATAAGAAGCTTATGGAAAAGGCCAGTACCAGTGAACATGTTGGTTAATAGAGTGTTTTTGTTCTCTGCAGAGTCCAGCTGAAATTCTTCATCTTTCATCTGGAATCCTGGGTGCAAGAAAAAGGGGACCCCTTAAAAATTGCTTACCCACAACTCCTCAGAGTCTAAGGTATGTCTATATCACATTCAAATCTTCTGCTTATTATGTCTGAAGAGCATCAGTTTAAGATAGGAACTGCATCATTCTGCTAATCAAATATTCATTATTATTCCATACTGTACATTTCTTTAAGAGCGTAACATGCTCCGAGCAAGAGATTTCCATCAATTCACAGCAGGGGCAACACTGTCACATTTATGGATAAGAAGGGAGGACAGTGGGTGAGGATTATCTCTTCTACACCCACCAACACCACAACCCTCCCACCCCTCAATACTTCAAACATATTCAGCATGTGCAACCCGCTCACACAGTTCTGGTTGACTTTGCTCATCTCGTTCAGCATGTATAATCTCAGAGGCAGGAGAGTGAGGCTCATCCCCCAGGCTGGGACCTCTCACTGTCACAGCAACCAACCAGCGTGCCAGAGGGAGCAGAGGTTCAGAAGGGACCAAGCTGAGATAGGGGACAGCTGGTTGGTTTTTGGGGGCTCGTCCGGGATCCGTGCAAGCTTACCGGAGTTGGGTGTGGTGGGTGAGTTGGTCTGACTATTCTGGACGGCGGCAGCTGCTGCGTGCGCGGCAGTCACGGCTGTCTTAGCGGCGTACAGGTTGGCCTCCTCTTGGAACTTGCCGATGTTTTTTTTGTAGCGGATCCTCTTGTTGCCGAACCAGTTGGATACCTGAGGGAGAGATGGAAAGAAAAGAAAAGAAGGGAAAAAAGAGGAGGGGGCGTCAGACGTCAATGCAGACGAGGCACTGTGCACTGAGCAGAGTGATTGTTTCAAGATGTCATGTTTGGGTCCATCAAGTCCACAGTCCCCAGCCTCCCACAGTAATATCCGCTGGGCATGCAGACTAATTAAGCGATTATCAGACAGGGCTTGTGCGTTATTGCGGATGGAGGCGTGACATGCTCTCTGTTTGTCTCTAGACAAAACCAACACACATGGGGCTGCTCGTCTTGTGGCAAAATTAGGATCAGTGTTGTGCTTATGGGATCAGGTAGCTAATGCCAAACTTACGTTGTAAGGCTAGCTGAGATCTTGCTAAAAAGTGTTTGTTCTTCTCCCTGACCCCATTTAATAAATAAACACATTCTCAATAATAGTTTTAACATAACACTTTCTTTTGTTTTTACTTTCACTGCCTTTCTTTAAAGGTAACTTGAATACATTCGCCTGCCTTGATTTCAAAGGCAAGGCTTTTATGCATCTTAATAACACTAATGTTCTTTTCTTTTGCATAAAACCACTTTTGTGCTCTTGCCTGAAGACAAATAATAGACATAATAATAACCACAACTCACATAGTATACCTAAAAGCAGATGCACTGCCTCAACCCAATACATTAATAATTACAATAATGCTAATTTTACTAAAAACAGCAGCCAGAAAACAATATGATCTGGGTCACATGGGGGGTGGTAGATGTGCAAATGCTAGCACTGCATAATTGTGGAATAATAAAGAGATTAAGGGTTGTTTCTTAATAGCCCTATAAATTACGGTGGCCTGTCGCCGTGGCGATCTCTCCTGCCGTATTCCAGCTCTGGCTGGACTGGAGGACCAGAGAGCCTCAGCCCCTTAATGATGCTTTATTTAATTTCCACCTCTCTGCTTCCATTTTAATATCTCCAGCAGCCCGAGCCACACTATGCTACAGCCGCTGAATTTACATGACATCAGATCATTTCTACCCCCACCATGCCTCTGTGCTTCTAAATCTTTAATATCTAGGCAATTAAAATTAATGACCATTCGGCTGAAGCCACCACCGTTGGCAGGCTTTTGCCTTAACATCAATTGTTTGATGGGTTTACCTAGAGGTTAAACTAACAAGCAAGGTTTAATTGGAAGCAATGAAAGCACTAGCCGTCATCCTTTTTACTTAACCTGCTTATGAAGCAGTTTAAGGCCATGGAAAAAAGGCACGCAGAGTCTCCTTAAACTTAGCTGTTCCTAACCCTAACGTTTCATATATTAACAAAACAACACATAACTCATTTAAATGGTTGTTCCCTCTTTTGCTGTATCTTTTGCCTTCAGAATCAATTGGGAGCTATATGAGTCAATAACAAATAAGGATGTCCGAGAGGTTGAAAATAAGAATTCTTTTAAAAATCTAGTACAAGAATTCTCAAATGTAATCTTTGTATTCAAACTGGGTTCATACATTAAAAAAAAAAAAAAAAAAAGGCGTTCACTTGACAAATATATCTAAATACTAATATTTTAAAACAAATCTGCCTCACTGCATATTTGGTGTTCATATTTATGCAAGAACACCTTAGGCTAGAAATGCAGTAGACTTCTATGCCTGGAACCCAATACCTGGTTTATTTGCTTTAAACCAATGAAGAGGAAAGCCTGTGTGGGTGTAGTAAATAATTCACCACTACTCCCTCCCCAAGCTTGGGTCAATACACCACTAGTGTCACTGAAATGGGATGGATGATCTTACCCAGGTCTCAATACCTCCCGATTTATACTGCTTCTCTTGCTGAGAGTGGAACTTAAATGGAGACTCAGACTTGTGGCTTCATCACACACACACACGTACGCACACTCCCTGTCATGGGTGGTTGCAGTGGCCAGGGCTGCTGATATTATCAATAATGAAGCGGTCTGCATTAATAGTTAACACATTAACCTGAGGCAGAGCTCTGCTACATGTATAATGAGCTGAAATATTGATAAGTGTCGCTCGTTTGAACCGCAGGAAGATCGAAGCGGAAGAACCACACTTAATTGGGTGATGGGCACCACACTTTGTGCCCGCTCATTTGCAGGGTGCACGCTATCCCCTCTAGACTCGATGCCTAAAATCATAGTTGTTATGAAAACTCTTTCAAAAAAAGTATCATGTGACCCAGTATGCCATGGTGCTCATTTAGAAAGCAGAGCATCACACATGCACAGAGATCGTGCCTAGATAATGAGGTTGATTCTGTGCACTGAGTGAACTGGTGCTTGATAAAGGCGACTAAATTTAATCAACAATACCATTAACATCACACATCACTTCTAATCAGCACATGTCTCAGATACAGGGAAAAGGCAAAGTAGGCAGCCTCTGGGATCTACATGTTGTAGAATTTGAAAAAGATACCTTAGAAATGTAAATATTAGGTGTTTTTTTTTTTTTTAAATACACTGCAATATTTTTACCTATTTCTTATTTTTATTTTAAAAAACTAAACAAAAAACTTTAACCCATTGGTACTATACAGTAGCAACCAATTATACATTTGAAAAAAACAAAATCCTGCATATTCATTTAATAAGATATATTTTCAAATTAAAAAAAGTTAAGTTCCTGAACATATGCAGAACACACTTATTAAATACGATGTGGGGTATATGTCTATCACAGGAATGTCAAAATATACAATGACAAGACATAACACAATCAAAAGGGACACATACTTTTAGAAGTTTGACAATCGAGTGAAATTCTCTAGGGAAGAGTGAAGGGGGTGTATATATGTATAGTACATAAATACTGTCTGATATTTAGTTTGATTACTGAGCACTCCAAATATAGTCCCATTCGACACTTGCTTCAGTGTGCAGATTTGTTGTCACTAAGTGCAGAAAAGGTAGACTTTTGGGGAACAGAGTGCTGAGTACATCTTAACATGTTCTAAGGTAAAAGTGAACACACATAAAGGGGTGACAGAATAAAGAAAAAATCAACAATAAAGAAAAACAAATGGCACAAAAAAGTGGAGCAGGAGAAGTCATGACATACCTGTGCCACTGTGATGGTGGTTCCCACCCCCTGAAGGCAAAAAAGAATGGCTTTTACAGGATCTGACTCTGAACAACCCTCCATAAGCCCCTCCCCACAGAGAAAAAAACATTTATTACATCACAGAGTATGCAAATATGCTCTAAGACCAATAGGTTAACAGTACACATTTTCCTTGACCACCTCTGTGACAATTTGAAAAAAGGAAAAGAGTTTTGTCTGTGGGGAGATGGGTGTGGGTGGGTACTCTTGCCTTCAGGTGGATTCTGAATTTAGTTATTAGAGTGGGAAAACACTATACTCTTAATTGCTTTGCGATAATGAATCACACTGTGCAACTAAAAGTTTGTCCCTCTTCTTTCTCTCCGACACACATACACTCACATGAGCGCACACATTTACTCTAAAACACAATGACTGACACAGATCGCCACAAATTGTGGCATCCATCCACAACAGGGTACACGTTGTGTCTTCAGGCCCTGCTTGAGACTCAGCTCAGTGGAAGTATCAGACTGATGTGTTAGAGCAAACAGGTATGCATTCTAGACAGTGACGAGAGGAAAGAAGAGGACAATGAGAGACAGTACGCTGAAGAGTCTTTCTGGTGTGATCAATCTTGGCCCTGTCCCAAATGGCACCCTTAGCCCCCGCGATCCTCCTCCGAGTCCATACTTTGCCGCATGGGCTGCTGGGTAATATTGAAGGATGCATAGCGGCTGCAAAGGGGGTGCCTGGGTAGGTTTGGAAACCTAAAATGACAAACTAGACACCATACGAGCAAAGGTCAAGAGACCATAAGTCCACATTAAGTGCACCATTTGAGACAGGGCCTTTGTTTGCCTCATCTGACCTAGCCTTGCCAATTAGCCGCTGTTAGCCTAGATTATGGTACTATCCTGCTAGCCTAAGATGGTTTGATGTCTCGAAGCCTGTCAAGCTGGCCTTTTGGCTGATTTTATAGGGGTCTTAGCCACTTTTCAGCTGGTCAGGCAAGGAGACCAACTGGCCAACCATGTAAAGCAGCTGAGCACCACCTTAGCCAGGGTAGGAGACCAACTAGACCAGGGGTCTTCAACCCTGCTCCTGGAGACCCACTTTCCTGCAAAGTTTAGCTCCAACCTTAAGCTGCGGACACACTAGACTTTGAGCAAAATTTCTGCAGCAGTCATAATTTGATGTCACACTCTGTAGCACTTTTTTAAAAACACAATTCAACATATAATACATCCAAAATGTAAACAATATGCAGTCTACTCCACTTTACTGCAACTCTTCAATCCTGCAGATTTAAAGTTTATGCTTTTAATTGAGCTGAGAGTTCAGTCTTCTATTGGTCACACGTCTTCACGTGATACAAATTCGCAGAGCAGAATTCACCGAACTTGAACTCTGGAAAGCAGTGAAATTCATATGAGCTTGCAATTCCTGTCTCCTTCATTCGGTTGTGAATAAACAGAAGTCAATAGAACAAAAAGTGTAGTGTGACCGCCCCTAAAATCAAACACACCTGAACCATCTAATCAAGGTCTTTAGAATCAATTGAAAATGTGATGTATATGTGTTGGAGCAGGTTGGAACTAAACTTTGCAGGTCTCCAAGAGCAGGGTTAAAGATCCTTGTGCTAGACCAGCTGAAGACCAGCTTAGCCGGGCTGAAGGACCATCTTAAACCAACTAAGACCAGGAAAGACCTGCAAAATAGCTTTAAAATGTTTGTTTTTTTTTTAAACAGGGATGGCATTGGATTTACCTAAATAAACCCTGGGCATGGGGACTTTAAGTCTTCAGGCATTTATCTGTTGTTAGTCATTCTTTCCAGACTATCCAACAAAAATGGGGCATGTGCTACATGGATGGATGGTGTGGTCTCACCTGGGATACTGTTATGCTGCACTTCTTAGCCAGCTCCTCTTTGGCCTCTTCGCTGGGGTAAGGGTTACTAAGATGCGAGTAAAAATACTCGTTCAGGATCTCGGTCGCCTGCTTGCTGAAGTTCCGCCGTTTCCGTCTGCCGTCGGACAAGCGGGGGGAAAACAAGAGGAGGAAGGCAATTAAAGAAACTCAAATAAAACCATGTGTGATGGCCAAACTCATAATGAAGCTGCTGGCAGGAAATGAAGTCGGGAAGGCTATTATCGGAATACATATGTAGACACACAAATGGAGAGTTGTTGCGTTATCGGTTGAGCCCTAAGTGAAGCGTGAAATGTTCAGTGTTTAGAGCGGCGAGCTTTCACTCTCTCTTTCTCCCTCTCTTGTGCTTTCTTTCACTCTGATGGGGGCGTTTAGAGGTGCTCAAGCATTCCCAGTCAGAGCTGTATCTTGGGACATTAGGGAAATCAGGCCATGGCCAGCTGAACACTGTTCCTCAAGTACTGGGGCAGGGCCTGATGGAGTTGCACTTACTGCCACTCACTGCGACCCACCCCGCCACAGTTAAGCGTTGGCTTCTTTCTCTCGCCTTGTTTAATGCCTTTCACACGAGTGGCCGGCCAAATGATTGTGCTTCCGCTTCACTTGAGCGTTCTCCTCGAGACCTCATCCGTTCTTTTCTCGTGTTCACTGCATCATTTCCCTCCCCTCTATGCCTCTCCAGATCTCCTCTACCAACTGTTTGTGATTACAGTAATCTAGACCACCTGCCGATGACCTCCTACCCACCAAACGCAAATGACTTCATTTCCACTCTATAAAACTCTTAACTGCTTTCAGGTGCTTAGTATGACTGCGTTTAGTGGATGGCCTCTAGGCTCTAAAACTCTTGTCTTGGCAACACCACATCTTAACCGCTAATGGTTGAATAATGTTGAATGTGATATTGTGCTCGACTGACAACAGGTGCCTGAACCCTGCACAGATTAAAAGGGTCAAATGAACTCAAAATTGAGCTAAAAACTGTTCCTACTTCAAGTATCAATGTCATCAAAAAGTATTTGAATACTTAAGTTGTACTTAAAAATGTCTGAATTTCAACTTCAAATTTCTAAGCCATTACTGTAAAACAACTGATCCAAAGTTACTTTTAGTGGAATTATGAATCTTCTGACCTAATTTTGAACTTTTTGTCCTCGTTTTGAACATTTTGTATACATTTTTAAGTGTGCTTGAAGGTGCAGTCACATTTTGATGAAATTTCCCAGGTAAAAAAAAAAAAAAGGTCCAACTTGATGACCAACTTGAACAAGCAAACTCTAAGTGGGGTATTTTTTTGCCCACACATGAAATGTCCAATAGCAAAGATTTCCTATTAATATGACCAGATTCATCTCTAAAATTTCACTAAACAACGATAAATGTGACCACACCCTAAATACATTTGGGGCCATCATATTTGATGGTTAACTTGACGTCATATCCTCTAATCATCGCCTTCTTGCATATAGCAGAAGATGGATTCTTTCAAATACAACTGAGAATCATTTGTAATTACATGTATTATAATTTACGTAGACAAATCACATATACGGATACTAACCTGGCATCGAGGAAGCGGGACCTCAAGATCATGACGGCCTCACAGGTGCTCTGTTTAAGCTGCATTTGGATGGAGCTGAATTTGCGATGGATGATGCTGACCATGCGCTCGATCTCTTTGGGCGAGATTGGTCGTGTGCGAGACTGCTCCCTCAACAGGTTCATGACGTGGGTGGTGAACTCATTACATGCCTGTGGAGAAAGAAAATTTTGATCTGAGGACACAGCTTTTATTCTGAATAAGGATGTAGGTGTAAAATTCATTACGCGAATCTAAATTACTCTGAAGTCTTTAGGACCCAATACTGAGACTCAGCAGCTACATGTAATAAATAATTTCTGAATATACAATTCCGTCATCATGTCCTCACCTAAAATCCAAAAAACATCCTAGAGATTGACCCTCTTTTTAAAATCATTATATACTCTCAGCATAGTGACAGAAATGCTATTTGACGTTATTCGGCAGAAGAAGCACATCAGTTCAACTGCATTCGTTTGAAGCTCTCTGGAGCAGCAATCAGCAATTTTTGAAGCAAGTTCAAAGCTGCTGCTCTTGAAAGCACAGGAAAAACACCATCCATACTGTTTGTAGTGCTGCTGAGGACTTGAACGGCTTAATAGGTGAAGTCATCTATGAATGCAAATGCCGATTTGCAATTTGGCACCTGCCCAGCGCCCGTAGACTTTAAACAGCTTTTCGTTTAAGCAGTGGTTCATACATGATTAATTAGAATAACTAATTTAGGTAGTGCACACTTTAGCTCATTACTCGGAGTAAAAATTTGTTAAGTATTTACATTTAGATTATTAAAATGGGGAACACCCTTAAGAAAGATGCATTTACTCTGGGTGAAAGGGTTGAGCCACCTTATTCGTATGCTCCCTTTTTAAATGCTTGCAAGTTAATCAGACTAATTGAGCTCATTGGCTGGCTAAGCCATCAGCTAAACAACTTCCATATCATATTAAGAGGATTGTTATTTACAAATAACAGTGTTCTCTCAACCATTCTTTATTGTTTTCTGTGAAACACACAACAGTAGAGGGGTCAATGAAAAATAAGAGTGACCATGATAAAGAAAAGTTAAAAGCTAGTAAAATCTAGTTTAAAACACAAGTTTTTAGAAATGTACTCATTGTATTCATGTTGATTTCACATGGTTTGAAACAAAAGTTTGAATTTAATGAATGAAAATGTCAAGGGCTGCAACCATCAAGTAAAAAGCAATAAGATACATGAATATTCTTACATGAATACATGAGTGTACACATCTCAATCATTAAAAAAAGGATAGATCTGGGCAAAGTGAACATCATGTCATTGAACCAGGGGCAATAGACTATTTATACAGCTATTACTTTTTTCTAGGCATCTCCTCAAAACATCCAGCATTTTAACTATATCGTATCTCAAAAAAAAAAAAAAAAAAAGATCGCAAGCCCCTCGTTCAACTTGTCCTTGATTATGAGGAAAATAACTAAAGCGCTGAATCAAAAATTAATGTCAGCTCCATTAAAGAATCAATACATGACCTCAATGAAGCAGCCAGTCCTGCATAGCGACACTCTCAAATGCACTATGCAATCAGAGGCTGCTCTCCACACTGTAACTAAAAGCGTCTGCTCAATATTTATAAGAGGATGTCTAGACTACCGCTGTTCAGGGGTCAGGTAAGTTGAAGATGTCCTAATGCCTGAATACCACCATAAATCACATCTGCTCTCAGTCGTAATCATGATAGACAGGACTGTAAAATGCAAAGTGCTTGCTCAGGTTTAGACCTCTGACACCTTCAGTTCAGATGAAGGCCTCCAGGTCTCCCTTTAAACCTGTCATTAAGCTTCAGTGAAAAACATCTATTCAGAAAGAGCAGCAAGCTGGGATTATTCACACTCATAGGATCAATGCAAATGTGTGAATGCAGATAAAAACTTATTTTGTATTATTCTTGGCTCAGTACCATACAAGCCGGTTGGGCTTCGTAACCACTAGATATGCATTTTCAGTGCTTATAAGGCTAAAAAAAGGTTTAGTTATATGTAAATGAAATGCTACATATTTGTTATCTTATTTGTTTTAGTCATTAACATCAACCTGAGTCTTGCTGTCACAATCAACACATAAAATCTGTTAGCAATGTAAAGGCGAATATATGGTAATGTTATGATATATGGCATCGTCATCGGTTAGAGTATGAATAGTGAACATTCTATCAATAAAAACTTTAATGTCAAATATATATATAGGGTGAATTCAGGTTGATTGGGACACTTTTCCCCAGTCATATCAATAGCAAAAAATGTCCCAATCAACCTGAATTCACCCCATATATATATATATTAGCCCGAACTAGCCCTATTCACACATTAGAAAAAAAGAAAATGTATTATTTGATCACCCAAAAATAAAAATTCTGTCATTAATTATTCACCCTCATGTCGTTACAAACCCATAAAACCTTTTTAAAACTTTTTTTTTGATGAAATCTGAGAGCTTTCTGTCCCTCCATAGACAGCTACGCAACTACCATTTTGAAGCTTCATATGAATAAACTTTATATGATTAACAGATTGAATTTAGGCTTTTACTCACATATAATCATTGATCAGCAAACATAAACAGAAGCTCAACCAAAACTGCTTAACGCACGAGAACAAACCTCTTCCGGAAGCTCAAACGTGTTGCGTAACACGCGAGAATGAACCTCATTGGTTCTTGTACGCGTCAAGCAAAGTGGTAGTTGCGTAGCTGTCTATGGAGGGACAGAAAGCTCTCAGATTTCATCAAAAAGATCTTTATTTGTGTTCCGAAGATGAATGAAAGTCTTACAGGTTTGGAACGACATGAGGGTGAGTAATTAATGACTGAATTTTCATTTTGGGGTGAACTAACCGTTTAAGTTTTTCAATGTTTATTGAATTGAAATATACAAAATTTTATGTTTTACTTAATAAACTTAAATGGCTTCATTTTTTTTGTTTTTTTGTTGTTGAAATTTTCAAAGTTTGGGCCTGTTTGGGCCAAACTTATAGAGAAGAAGTCGTACAAGACCTGAAAAAAAATTTGTTGCAAGCTAATATAATTCCTTACTGGACTGTAGTGTATACTGTCATTCACCTGCTCATATTTCTCCAGCTCGGTGTGGTAGATCTGTCTGATCTGGGAGAGTTTGGCCCTGTAGTCAGAGTGCTCAATGGAGTTGTCAGTGGGACTGCCGGCTGCTGCTGCCGCCGCTGCTGCCGCCGCCGATCCTCCGCCCTTCTCCGGTCCTGACACGCCCTCTGCCAGAAGCATGTTGTCAAGACGCATCAGCTGTGGATCGGGTGGGTCCTCCTCCTGAGCCCCGCGGATACTTAGACCTGATAAACAAAAAGAAGAGATTGGTCAGTGACATGAAAAGGTAAAAATGACACCACAATGGCTTTTTATATCCTTAAATCAATGTATCATACAAGAGGTAGTGCTTTCTTTTTTCTGTGGAATACAAAATACTACATTTGTTCATACAAGTAAAGTCAGTTGGGCCCTAACAACATTGGACCCTATTGACGTCTTATGTTTTTAAGAAGTATAAAAGCCATAGAGGTTTGGGACGACATGAGGATGAGTAAATTATTGGATTTTTGCCTGAACTATCACTTTAAGCACATGTTCACTTACTAAAACCCTTGCAAAAACTATTTACATTATATTTTTGTAAAGGAATGCAATGGATACTACACTGTCACATGTCACAACAATTGTCCAGCATCACATTCTTGGTGCTTTTGCAAAAGCAAAGATAATGTAAAGGCATATAATGCCTCGCTTTGTGCCTGTCTGCTGCCCTCATGAGCTGTGAATGATGAAAGAGTGAATTAATTATTGACGAATGATTGAATTTCATATAGGCGTTAATCACTGACGTACTCTCACACGGGTTGTGAGCTCTGCAATCAAGCCTCTGTCTGGCAGCAAATACCACTATCTGTCACAACAGGAGAAAATAACTCCAGACTGTATTAGAGTAAAAATACGTCATCCACTCCGGCCCATCGCTATGCTTGAGTTAAAGTGAGACGGATCAGGGTGCTGGGGGTATTGAGAGAGTGCTGAAAAGGCCCGTAGGTACGAATTTGTTTTTCCTCTGTTTTGCAGTGCTGCCTTCTCAAATTTTCACAGCACACTGCACACACGGTATGTGTACTCACAGCCATACATGACAGGGACACTCACCGGCTGACACACACTCAACAGCGTGATGGCACCTCTCCACGCTGAGGCGATGCTAAACAGAAAGGCGTGCGTGTACACGTGTCTGAGCGTGCTCGCCTGCTGGTCCAAAATCACGGGTACGGGCGTAATAATGAGCAGAAAGTGTTCTCACAAGTGCCGTTATGTTTTGTTGTTAACAAACTGTTTTATTATACAACCCGGTTCTGCTCTCCGCAGAGGCAAGGCTGCTTGAAATGTATGTAAATTTGCATAGCAATCGATATGAGGGTGAAAGATAGCTCATTGTGTTTGCCTGATATTCATAATGAACCTCAGAGCAGTAAAGAGCCATTAAGATTGATTACAAACTTCCTCATCATGCTTGCCTCTCTCTCTCTGTGTGTTTGTATAATGAATTCCATTCATATAAGAGAATAATGAAGCAGAAAAAAACTCTTATTTTGTGAAAGATTTTAATCAAACGATTTAATCTTAACAATTATTTGTAATGGTGCCTTTAAAAAGAAGAATATGCAGAAGGCTGTGGCCTTCTGTCTAGTGTTGTCAAATGTACTGACTTCGATACCAAGTTGGTACTGAAATTTAAAAAATGTGACGCTTTGGGCGCTGTTGAATGGATTCGTAAACACCTCTGATTGGCCATTGTGTTCACGCACTCAACATATACATTGGCTACAATGATCAACGCACGGGAGCATTTGAATGCAAACAGAAGTTTTTGAATTTGAAAGCGTTTTGAAAGCGGGAGCGTTTGAAAGCAGGCATCTATCAGCGGATCGGTCCTGCTTTCAAACACTCCCGTGTGTATCTGTGTAAGCGCTCTGTGAAGAGTGTCATTGATATCTATTTACAACATGTTTTTGAAGCACTGATCATTGTAGACAATCACAGACATATCTGATGAGCACGTGAACACAGTGACCAATCAGATGTGTTTACGAATCCGCTCACATATTTTCAATTTTAGTACCGACTTGGTATCGAAGTCAGTACATTTGACAACACTAGACAGAAGGCCACAGCCCTCTGCACATTATTCTTCTTAAAGGCACCAGTTTGACAACACTACTTCTGTCTTTGTTACTTTCATAGTGCTAGTGATGTTAACCATGAGGAACAAAGTTCTTTGTATTTAAAGCCGCCTAGATCACAGTTCTCTGCCATTTTATTTTACCTTTTTGATAAGGAACTATGGGAAAGTAAAGTGTCCACCGATACACCCTTCAAAGTAAAAGATCTTTCAGTGGATCCTAATAAGTTGTCATTCAACACATGAGCATGTGCCCCTGTACTGGCATGGTACACAAGCTAGACATAAAAAATAAAAACTGCCACTAAAATCAGCCATAAAACCTGACTATAAATGAGTTGAAATGAACATACTATTATTCAGGGGGTGAAAAATCATCATAAATGCAGGACTAAGACGAGTGTGTGTATGCTGTGGTTGGTCTGGGTATTTTGGACGGTTTAACTAGTGGGTGATTTGGGGGTTCTGAGAGTTTCTGAGAGCTTCATTACAGGCTTCATTAAGATACTGTGAGATGCTGAATCCTAAATGAGGAGATTACCGAGTTTATTATTGCAGTGTGGAAGCCTTTCTCTCTCCCTCACACACACACACACACACACAACCAGGTATGCTTGATCGCCAAACCGTTTAAAGATATTTAGATATTTATTTTACATTTGGGTAGTTGACAAATAAATGAACATTATAGTGAGGGGAAAAAAACCACCCAGTTTATTTACTGTACGTGGTTCAAATCAATCCCACAAACAAAATACATGTTTGAATGCATATATACACACTAACATAATTGACTAAGGTCATACATTTGCAACGCTACAGTTGCTTCCAATTCTTGTGCACACTACAACGTAAACAAATATTTACACATTCATTTTATGGTTTTGTAAACAGACTTCAAGAATCACTCCCATAAAGCACAACCACNACAAAAAAAAAAAAAAAAAAAAAAAAAAAAAAAATGCTACAATCCATCAACGCCCGCGGCGAGCAAACCCAGAGTACAAACAAACCCCTACCGAACACGGACACTCTAGCTAACCCACTTTTGTAAATAAACAAAGACAAGACGCTGTCAACTTGAAGAGACCATTTACTCAGCTAACACAACAAATCTAAAGAGCGGCACCTTCAGCCTAGACTGGCGATGGAGGCCGCTGCCTGGCCCGTGCGGTATTGATCAGGTGTTAGTGCATGTATGTGCTGTTGATATTAGGCCATGGGGTGTAATGGTGTGAGAGGCCGAGGATGAATGAGGTCATTTGTATGAGACGCTCAGCTGGCTGTGCTGGACAATGCAGTGTCAGCGTGCAGAGCCAAGGCCACACCAGGGACAATATGACCCTGCTCCTATGACTCCAAGAGCAGACACACAACTACAACTACACATACACACACCGAACCAATCAGAATCATTATATCGCATCTACATCGCAGAGACATCAAGCTGATTTTCATTCTTTTTCTTTTTTTATGATTTTAGCCAGTTTTAGTTATTTTATTGTTTTTGTCATTTTTTATTAGACTTAAAAAAAAATAAGTCTATAAAGTTTTATTGGTTTTTTAAAAGTTTTTATTTAGTTTTTTTAGTTTGATACTATGTTTTTTATTAATATTTTGAATTATTTCTTATTTTTATATATTTTTTTGTGATTTTATTTTAATTTTAGTTCAAGTTTTAGTAATTTTGTTGTGTTTGTCTTTTTTTCTTTTTTAAATGTCTATACAGTTATTGATTTTTAAGTTTTAGTTTAGATACTTTAGTATGTCAAGTTGATACTATTAGTTTTTAATAAAATTTGAATTTGTTTGTATATTTATATTTTCGTTTTTTTTTTTTTTTTCTGATTTCATTTTGATTTTAGTTAAAGTTTTAGTAATTTTGCAGTGTTTGTTTTATTCGCCCATATGGTTTTTATTAATTTTTATTTCAGTTTTAGTTATTTTAGTACATCGAGTTAAACCAAATAAAAATGAAATATGTTGCTTTGGCAACTATAGCTCAAATAAAGTAAGTTTAAGATTTTTAACATGTTATTTTCAGTTATTATTTTTTTATTTATATTTTAATGGTTTTAGTGTTAGTTACTATAATATAAGCCTGATTTGATGTGTCCGTTTTCATCTGGATTATCCAAAATGTTCCCTGTTGGATGTCAGAACGACATTCAGCAGATGTTGTCTGCGGTTTTAGATGTTTATCAGACGTTTGTACACAAATATGGCTTTAAAAAAAAAGAAAAAAGCATGATACTTTCCAGATGATGCGATGATTTGCGTGCTCACTGGGCAGTATATGTAAGTATGAGTATGTTTGGGTTTGCGTTTGATTTGTGTTACATTAGAGGAGGAAAAGGCTTGGTTTTTGAGGTTGGTTTATTTTTCACGTTTCTGTCAGGTATATTAAATATTCCACAACTGACACATTTCCACACCAGCCTCAGTTGTCACTACCATTCCGCTCAGTCGCTCCTGAAGGACCAGAACAGGAAACGCAGCTGAGGGAATTTACAGAGCTTTTCACTTAAACAGACATAAATCAGCACTTTCATTCAAACCAAATAATCTGAGGCCATAAAGAGCTGCTTGTCTCGCACTGTATATTACCGCCAAGTTCCTGCGAGCAATAACACGGCCGTTCGCAGGCAAAGCAAAACAGAGAGGGACGTGAGGATGTGACATGTAATGCAGTTAGAAGGTCCTGTCGCCCACACTGGCCCTGACACTTTTATCATACGTGTCCATTTCTATTTGGGAAATGGCGAGGATAAAAATGATTACTCGGCTGTGCGGAGAGCGCGCCGGGCCCCTCCAGGCTGCAGACCGGGTGCATTGGTGCCACAGCAGCCCAGGAGAGCCATCCATAATGGGCACATTTGTAGACAAGGACCCCCTCCTTGTCTCCCCCTCCTTTCTTCCACCTCCACCTGCTGCAAGAGCTTCAAGCAAACAGCGTTGTGGTTTATGGAGCCACTTTCTTTTAACAACAGAAATAAGAGTCAAGTCATTTCCTGTTGTATCATTACTCCGTTCACTCCCAAATGTCTTTTTGGGTGCTCCAGTTCTCTCTTTCAGCTATTGTATGTATGTTTTCTAATCTTGTCTATGGTTCATTTTTTGACCAAATCTATTAAAGTTTATTCATATTTAATTTAATTTTCAAATTGTATTCAATTTATTCAAGGAAAAAAATGAAGTTCTTAAAAGTAAAACATTAAGTTATTTGGAAAAGATTGCAAGATCCTTGTGACTGTGACATGGTCAAAAAGTCACTAAAAATGTCATGTGGTGTAACTCAACTTAATGGTATTTATGAATTCATAATTCTAATATATTTTATATGATTTACATTTTTTTTTGAAAAATATATTTAAGAAAACTAAATAAATATGCCTAACTTGCATGTATTCAAGGGATAAAAACATGTTATTTATTTTTACTTGATGGTTATACACGTCGTTTTGAAATTTAAACTTAAAAACTTAAGTATAAGGTATAATAATATTATGAATAAAAAAAAAAAAGAAAAAAAAAAAAACGTTGAAAATGTTATAAAAGTTTTCCAAACCAAATGAAATCAACATGAATCAAAGCAGTACATTCAGATAACGTCTCTCAAACTGGAATTTTATAAGAATTGTTCCATTTCTTCATACAATCATATGTAATTTCACCATATCTTCCTTCCTTTCCATTTGAAATATTCTCCCTCTGTTCCCTTTTTAATCTTTTTTCTTATCCATTTTATTATAGCGACACTATTCATATAACTTCCGGCTCACAGAGGAACCAGACAAATAAGAAACAACCAAATCTCCTCAGTTGTAACAACACTTTTATCACTTCAAACTAAACCCCAATATGTCTGAAATGAATTAGTGCTATCACATCCACACAGCGGGTTATTTCATCCCGAGGCCTGTGGTTTCCTTTAAGCTAAGCAGCTAATAACACTTTTAGGATGAGCAATGTAAACATCGCGCCATGATACTGGTAAAATAGGCTTTGAGGCGATTAGATCTCTCACTGGCAGTAAAGCTGCAAATACGCAGCTGAGAATTTCCACTGCTTCAGTCACAGATATCCGCACTGGATTTACCTAATACCTCACTCTCTCAGCATAAGCTTGACGGCATGTGTAAACACCATGCACCTTTATCCAAACCTTTTACAACAATCCCTGGTAGTAGTACGAAACATTTGTTTTCAGCCGTTAAACTTTTTTTGTCTGATGCAAGTTCTTTAGGACTTAAACCTTGAGCCAAGGCGACAGAAAAAGCAGCTGGGTCTGATGCAACGTTGCGGGTATCATAGTAAATGGACAATAGGGGGTTGGGAGCTCGTTTGAAGAATGGAGGCCAAGTTTCACCTTCACAAGTTGCCTTAAAATACACAGTACGGCGAAGAACCAGCCCCAATTAAATGTGTGTTTTAGGCCTGTCACTCGATTTCATCAGCTCAAAATGAACAACACGATGAAGGGGGAACTGTTGCTACCATGTTACGAATCTGCGAACAAAAAATGACAGTTAGGCCTACACATGTGAGCAGTACGTATTTTGGATTGTGTATATTGTGTAGAAGAAGAAGAAGCGTGCAATACATCTAACAAGGACAATGCGGTGTAAAACGGGCCTTATACTTACGGTAAACACACCAGACAGACACAACGTCTCTGTGATAGACAAGTATTAGACAACTGCGTGCCGTCACAACAATTATAGTGAATTTACACCTGCTCTCTCTGTCTCTCTTCCTCAATCTGTCCCTTAGGCACTGGGCATGCCCTTACGACTGACCTCTGACCTCTACCTTGTTTACTCCCATCACTTAAGAGTGGCCATGAGAGCCATAAAGACTCATCCCTGCTGAGTTAATGTGCAGTGCTGGAGCGTGCCAAGCTCTTAACACACACACAAGCACCACTGAGAGTTGTTTTTTTTCCTTCGGTACGGTCAGTGACTTGGTGAGAATGTGTGTTTGTTTGCACTTACACAAACCTCAAGACCAGGGATTTTAGCTTTGCTAAAACAATTATTAATTAAAGTACATGAATATATTATATAAAGTACTATTCAACATTTTAATTTAATTAAAAACTTTACATTTTTTTGTACATAATGGTAGATTTTGTCAATCAAACTAATTGTAATTTAGTTTTTTCACTGACACTATCAATTGAATGGCCATTTTAATAATATTATTGATAAGGCTATTAATAATTATATCCAATATACACAAGGTTTTGGGTCAGTAAGATGTTTTAATGTTTTTGAAAGAAGTCTTATGCTCAAAAGGCTGCATTTATTTGATCAAAAATACAGTAAAAACAGCGATATTGTAAAATAAAATTATTACTTCAGTGTCACATGATCCTTCTGAAATCATTCTAATATGCTGATTTGGTTCTCAAGAAAAATTATTGAAAACAGTAGTGCTGCTCAAAATAATTTTTTGCAAAAATCATGATCCATTGTTTTTTTCAAGTCAATAAATGTAACATTATAAATGTCTTTACTGTCACTTTTGATACATTTTATGCATCCTTGCTGAGTAAATGTATTACTTTCTTTAATAAAAAAATCTAACTGGTCCCAAACTTCTGAATCCTAGTGTAATATAAGTTTAAAAGAACAATTCTGGTTTATATTGATAAAAAAGTATTTGAGATTGATGAAGCTGTGGCGATACATAAGATAAAAAAAAAAAAAAAAGGTTGAGAAACACTACAGACAACTACATTCTTTGTTTTCAGTTCATCCATATAACGGAAGGCTTGTAATCCGACTGTGATGTGCTGACAGCAGAAATACTTCCCTGTGTTTGTTCATATCAGGAAGCGCATCTGGTTTTGTGAAGCAACATGAGGAGACAGGGGGAAAAAAAGAAATTTGTTGTGATTCAGTTATCCCCGCATGTGAGTGCCGTCTTACAGTGATTTCTTCTCGAGCGCTCTCTTTCACGCATCCACGGTCTGTGAGTTCAGTTCAATACACCTCCGACTGACCCCATAACCCCTCATCCCTTCTCTTTCTGTTCAATGAGTTGCTCTGCAGCAGACCGCTGCCTATCGACACCATGGCACGTCTAATTGCATCGACCGGCGCAGGTCTCCCAAAGCTAACTAATCGAAAGGGAATTTATTTCCTGTCAATATCTAGAAAGGTCATCTCTCTCAGAGCAGCTCAGTGCTCAGTCGTTCATGACCATGAAAAATGCGTATATGGCTGCAGTTTTGCAGACTAAATGTCCCTACAAGGAAAATGGCTTAATAAACACACTAAATAATGTGTTAAATAAAATTTAAAAGGTTTGTGCCAAGGTTAGGGAATAGAAAACATCATTAGCTCAGTTTAAAAACAATAGAAGTCACTGGAAGTGTGTAGCCTACTGTATGTATCCGCAAGCTGGTGATTGCAGGTTCGATGAGTGCAGTTTAAAACGTGGGCCGAACCGAAGCAGGATTACAAGATCCTTTGCAAATATGATGCGCATTGGACACGGACATACACACTAACACACATATTCAACACTATTTACCACTCTGTCACATCTGTTAAAGAACTTTAAGATCAAAGTGGATAAAAATCTTTTGTTCTGCCAGGTAAAACAACCAAAATATCAGCCACGTTAACGCATCTCTGTGTGTATGTGTGTGTCCATATATGAGTCTTGGCCTACATCCACATGGCAAAGAGAATACTAAGGGAAAGCGCCTCCAGGCTCTCTCTTGCTCTCACATGTAGGGTAATTAACATGCCATTAACACATTAATACACATTAGCTATTCCCAATGTTAATGACAGACTAATTACCATACCTGAGACTGCACTGGGGAGGCCAGCGCACTGCGCCCTCCCACCAAATCGACTCAGCCAGCTCAAATCAGAGCCCCAGTCACACACTAGAGGCTCTCTATTTCCCCACAGTCAGGAGCTGTTGTACCGCTAGACCACCGCACACCGCCTGTCGAGTCTGACAGACTTAACATGCTGGATATTTTCTAAACGTAAGGTTACAACAGAGAGAGTGATGCAAGATTCATGTTGAAAGACTATTGGGATAAAGTCTGGAATGCTTATAGAGTGCAACAGTTGGGTTATGGACAAAAAAAAAATCCCATTGATTTTCTGTATAGAGACACGAATCAGAGTAATTTCAAGGTAAAGTCGGCATAAAATGAAATTCCACTCTTTGCATTTTCTAAATGCATGTTATTGATCTTATTTTCAAAAAGAAAAATTTTTTAATCAGAATGTCACAACTGGATCTTCCAGTGAAATGACAGACTTCTCTCTGGTGACATATGCAGGACTTCCCCAATCATTTAGCCTGCCTAAACCCCGCCCCTGCAATAGAATCAAGTCCCCACCCTACATTTTTTCCCATTACACTCAGATGTACATCACAATATAAAAAAATTAAATGTTAAATGTTGCTACTTTTTTTGACTGCGTCTTTAATTTCCAAAACAAGTATTTAATTTCCAAATTCCCAGGAAAATGCTACATTACCCACAATTCGGAAGTGAGAGCCACATCCATAAAGCATTCTGGACAGGAGGAGACAGGAGGCAGTGTAATTTATCTAACTACACTGTAAAAAAGAATTGTTGGTTTAACTTAAAAAAGTAAGTTACCTGGTTGCCTTAAAATTTTGAGTTGAAATTAAAAATTTGAGTTACAATACCATGAAGGTGATTGGTTTAATCAACAGAAACTCAAAATATGTTATCTGAACTACATTAATTTAAAAGTTGATTTGACAAAAGAAAAAAATGTCATAAATCATGAAAATATATTTTTTTAAAGTGTAGCTCAATACTGCGTTTGATGAACATCTTAGGTCTTGTCCACACTAATACGTTTTCATTTGAAAACATCTTTTTTTCCTCCGTTTTGGCCTTCCGTCCACACTAAGACATGTTTTTGTCCTGCGAAAACTGACCTTTTTGAAAAAGCTCTCCAAAGTGCATAAATTTGAAAACGCCATTTTCGTGTTGTAGTGTGGACTTTAAAAACAGAGGTATTTGAAAACGATGACGCACGTTTAGTCATGTGACGCATATTATAACGATAGATATTCATGTTTATACCGGTATTGTGCTATTCACATTTACACAGTTGCTAAAATATGTTACTTTGCACACTCTTCATACCACAGTTCTACAAAGATTACTCGCATTTGCTGTTCTACGGCAAAACATGAGAGCAGTTGTATTTTAGACCAAACATATAATGGTGAGTGAGTGCGACCTGGATGCATCAGTGACTGGTGCGATATTTTTCTAAATAAAACGATCCTGCCAGAATAATTGCGTGATAACTTTATTATGTCTTGTTCCATCTGTATTATCTCAGTTAGCTTTTATAAGGGTTTATGCATGCGCAGTAAGGTGAATTTAGTGTTTCAGAGTGGACGAGAAACTTGGAAAACACTTGAAAACACTAGTGTGGACGGAGAGTATTTTGAAATGAAAATGCTATTTTCAAATGTATCCGGATTAATGTAGACTACCTTTAGTGTTTGGTTGCTGAGGTACATAGGTGGAATGTTAAAATTCACTAAAAGGTTGGTAAATTATCAGTGTTTACAGATTGGAAGACACCATGGCAGTGAGTGCAGGAGGAAAGAGAAATGATGGAGCAGTACAACTTCGACTGAGAGGAAGATGATGTTGATGATACACGGTATCTCTTCCCTCCACACGGAATGATAAGCTAATCAGGACTGTTGACAGCGATGCGTGACAATACACACACAAACCTCAGAGCTGGGATGGGGCATTCAAGTTTAAACATCTACATTTTAAAAGGCGATAGAGAAGGAGAGAAAGAAAAAGGGAGAAAGGGGGGGGGAGAGACGTGACCAAAAGTGGCAGCAGTCAAGAGTAGAGGATTTCCTGTCAGTTCAGGTAGTCTGGATGTCCCTAGATGATGATGTGTTTCCTCTCCCCAGGAAAGAGGTTTGTGACAGGGTGAGGGAGAGGAGGAGGGGAGAGAAGACAGGGGTGGGAAAAGATAACCCAAACAAACATCTTGTAGACATTTTGCCAAGCACACCAAAATTAATCACTGTCCCGTTGAGGAGCTGACATTTGTCTGTAGTGACACGCAGCGTGAGAGTCCAGAGGGAGAGGACGGAGAAAGCGCGACAGAGACGGAGAGAAAGAGTGAGAGTGTCTAAACAAGAGGGCCTCTGTCACTGCCTCTTTGTGTGTTTGTGTGTGTGTGTGTGTGTGTGTGTGTGCCCTCCTGAACATGGAGTCGGCCTGGGGCCAAGAACCACAGTGGTCAGCGAGTAGGCCTGCTTGTGTGTCTATGTGGAGGCTGGCCAAACCAGAGAGCAAGGCCACAGTGACACAGATCGACACTCTCTCTCTCTCTCTCTCACACACAGTGACCTGACGGGACCTATTCAGCATGGGCTCCTGTGCTGGATCTCACGGGGTCACTGGCTCTGGCCAGGCTGAGCTTTATTCAATCATTTGTTTAGCCTGTGTGCATAATTAGTCACTGATCAAGATGCTGAAGCCAGCATTTTTTGGTACACATAGTGATGGCCGCAGAACTTGTTGGCAATGCAATAAAAATACAGCCTTTATTTATTTATATATATATATATATAAAAAAAAGAAAAAAGAATC
>RJVU01027559.1:8254459-8294333 GCA_003731715.1 Anabarilius grahami | reverse complement strand
AAAAAGAATCTCTTCTGAAAAGTGATGTACAAATCATAAGCAAATCAATACTTTTAACAGGTTCTTTAGAGCCATTTGGTCAAACCGATTCACAAAGCACTCTATAACCCATGTAACCTATTCAAAAGCATAGTGATAAATTGAATAACTGAATAACTGTTTGGAACCAAATCTTTTGAATGATTCAGTCAAACAAATTCGCAAAACACTCCTTATCTAACCCAATGGTATTATATATATCCAAATGGAAAACAAAGGATTAAGAAGTAGTGATAAGATATGAATCTCTTCTGATTAGGGATGTCTACTGTTTTGAACCTGTTCTCTTTAATGATTCTGTCTAACCGATTCATAAAGCACTCTATAACCTATGTAACCTAAAGGAAATCTATATAACCTAATCGAAAACATAGTGAAAGATTTGAATCTTTACTGATTAATAATGTACAATTTACAAATTAATTGTTGTTTTGAACTGGTTCTGTGTAGTTAATCAGTTGAAAGAAATTTGAAAAATGCTATATAAATCTAACCTAATGGTAATCAATATAAACTAATGGAAAACAAATAGAAGTATTGATAAGATCTGAATCTCTACTGATTAGTGTGTCTAATTTGAAAACGAAATTGTTGTTTTGAACCTTTTTTCTGTTTTGGCCTAAATGATTTGCAAAGTGTTCAATAATCTAACCAAATGAAAATCTATAACGTAGTCAAAAACAAAATGATAAATAGAAACACTAGTAATATCTGATTAGTGCTGTCAAAACTGAAAATAAATCATTATTTTGAACCAGTTCTTTAATGGCTGAATTGAAACGATTCACAAAAAGCCGAATATTCGAATCTAATGGAAATCTACATAATCTATTTGATATGAATCTTTGATTAGTGATGTCTAATTTGCAAACAAATCACTGTTTTGAACCTGTTCTCTGACTTTGTCGAAACGATTTGCAAAGCGTTCTAATCTACCAATTGGAAATCTATAACCTAACTTAAAACTTAAGTTAAAAATAAAAGTATTGATAAGATATGAATCTCGACTGATTTGTTGATACAATTTGAAAATGAATCGCTGTTTTGAGCTGATTCTTTTCAATAATTAGGCTGAAATTATTCACATAAAGCTCTATAATGATAAACAGCAGAATTGTATTGTGATGAATATGCAAAAAAAAAAAAGAAGTGTATGCACTTCTTTAAGCTAAGCTTTCCTGTAGCTCAGTGGTTAGAGCATGGCACTAGCAATGCCAAGGTCATGGGTTCGATCCCAGGGATTGCACATACTCTGATACAAATGTATAGTATAATGCAATGTAAGTCGCTTTGGATAAAAGCGTCTGCCAAATGCATAAATGTAAATGTATGCAAGTAAAGTCTGTCTAAAATCATTAAAATTAATCAAACCTTCCAACTCGAATACTGATTATGCCTGTTTTCCCCAAAACGGTGGTCTCTTCATTCATTCAAATACAAAATATCTTCATATTTCCAGTATTCCATGAAATATGTATATGTGCTTTGAGCATTGTTACATTTCAATATTGTACATTTCCAATTCGACTCTCTCAATTTCTAGCCTGCTTTGGGTTGTCATATTTCATGTTAATATCTGCTTAGGTTATTTGTTCTTGTCTTATTAAGCTCCTGGCCTTCATTTGTGGCCAAGGTAGTGTTGCCTCTTAATGTACACCCCCAGCAAATAATGCAAATGTGTCATTGAAAGGCACTTATGAAATACCCACAGGCAACTAATCTATGCAAGCCGCCTCGTCCTTCTCCGGCACTGCCTAATTAGGCAACGGAGAAGTATGTAAAACCAGGTCACACACACACACACATATAAAAACAGGACACACAAATGGCAGGTTCTGGTGTATTAGTGTCATTATACACACACGCATGAGCACGACTGCATGCAAGGCAAGAATAAAAAGCTTTGGGCAGATGTGAATATTGCTGTAATATTCAGGCACACTAATCCCAGAATCCTCTCTGCCTGGTTTCTTCATTTCTCTTGCTGTGATATGCGAGCGCGCTGGAGTGTTCCTGCATGTCAGATGCCCACATGTGCGTGTCTTTTTTTTTAAAATGTGCGTGTATGTGCAAGGGTGTGTTGATAAACAACAAAAGCAGCGTTAGAAACATACAGCTGGGCCGTGATCCAGTGCCAAAGAAATGACTTTTTGCAATGGTGTCCTCTGTGCCAGACTTGACAGTCCATCATTTAAATTTGGCTGCAGTGAATCCACAGCAAAGACTCTGCCGCCTGGAGCGGAGAGAGAGAGAGCGAGAGCGAGAGAGACAGAGAAGGAGAGAAAGAGCTCCCTCTGAAGGGTCTCTTCTTTCTTTCCGAGAAAGAACTACACTCCAAATTACAGATTAGCATTGCCTTGTTTTCTGCATCCTGAGGCAGGAAACCTGCGGAGCTCCAATCACAGAGGATGCACATTCACCACAGAACTCGCACGCAATTATTTCAGCAATAACACTCCTCAAAATCCATTACATAGCACACAAGCACACAAATCAGGTGTGAAGGAACAAGTATGATGGTCTAAAGTTCCCTAAAATTCCCGTAAAATCCCTTGCTGATGCCTACAGCGGTTCGTTCACCTGCACCAGCCTATTAATGGGCACAAAGGTGTAAAAGCTCACAGAAACAGTTGGGAAACAAGACAAAGAGAGTAAACCTTCCTTTACCAGCCTTTAAAGGGTTAGTTCATCCAAAAATAAAAAGTATGTCATTAATTACTCACCCTCATGTTGTTCTACACCCATAAGGTTCATCTTCAGAACACAAATTAAGATATTTTTGATGAAATCCGATGGCTCAGTGAGGCCTCCATTGACAGCAAGTTAATTTACACTTTCAGTGCCCAGAAAGGTACTAAAAACATATTTAAAACAGTCCATGTGACTACATTGGCTCTACCTTAATATTATAAAGTGACGAGAATACTTTTTGTGCACCAAAAAAAAACTAAATAATGACTTCTCAACAATATCTAGTGATGGGCGATTTCGAAACACTGCTTCGAATCTTTTGTTTCGAATCAGTGGTTCAGAGCGCCAAAGTCACGTGATTTCAGCAGTTTGACACGTGATCCGAACCACTGATTCGAAACAAAAGCTTTGAAGCTTCATGAAGCAGTGTTTTGAAATAAATATACTAATTTAGTATAATGTCTAAGATGCTCTTTTCCATATTACATAAATAAACTATAGTGTCCTGCACCCACTAGTAAAAATATATCAGAAATAACAAAAATGTCTGAATAATTTTTGGTTTGACTGTGTATATGTATCTATGTATATATATATATATATATACATATACACCTACACCTGTAAATAAAATGATATACAAAGATAATAACTGTTTAAAATTGAATAATACTGATAAATAGTATTTTTTTCTCAAAAAAAATACTCTAGTAACTTCCTTAATTTAGCAAAAATTTATGAAAAAATATATTTGTAAACTTATTTGCTTACATATCTCTTAATAAGGGTTTAGGTCTGATCTGTAGCCTCTGGCTTTTAGCTAAGAAGTTAATATTTTAATTACAAATACTCACAACATCACACCTTTCCATTTCAAACTGCACTCAAACACAGCTTCAGCTTATCGTTAAACGCTGAAGAGAAAGCGAGGTGGAGAAGGAGATAAAGAGAGAGAGAGAGAAAGGTCTTGCTTAGCTAATTACAGTAATTAACAGTTACAGATTTAATTGGAGGGGAAGACATTAGTGGGGATAACGTTTTGTCGGTTGTGGTCGGGGTGGACCAGTGTCTTGCCAATGTGCCTTTGTCTCGGGGCGAGGAACAGCGCTCGTTGACACGACATGCGTCAGGTTGAGATGCCGGGGCTCGTCAAGCACGCGCAACCGCCGGCGCTAACGAGCTAGAGGGTTAATGAGAGCATGCAAGCTCTCCACAACAACAGCACTATTAGCCTAGCTTGCCAGCAAACAATGCGTCCTTTCTTCTCAGGACTTGATGCTTTTAGCCACCTGAGTTCAATGGTTTCAGGCTGAACATGAAGCTTTAAGAGCGTTTTGAGGGCTAAAGCTGTTATTATTATCCTTTCTTTTTTTTTTCATTTTTATGAAACAGATGAGGGGAAACATGCACTTCATCTCCATTTTCTAGCCGACTGCAGTGGCGACTGACCTTTTCATATTGGATTGCCTTATGTTTCTGTTCCACATGTATATCATTTCCACAAAAGATCAGCCAGCCAGTGCAGTTTCAGGTCAAACACAAGGCATTACATGCGCAAAAAGCCCACCCCGCTCGCACACTCGCTCACTCTTTCCCTGCCCCCCGTCCTCTTTCGCTCTCTCAGCTTAAAGAAGCTGGCACTTATACCGTAAAGTGCTCCCTCGATTCACAGGATCGTCTTTCAAAATGTGTTTGTGAAATCCCACACCCCTTTGAAATGCGAAGGGATTTATTGGAACATGGTCCATTGAGAGATTCCGAGACATTCTCCCTCCTTTTTTCCAGCCCTCCAAAGCCCTTTATCTCCTTGCCTCCGCTCACCCGCTCTCGCTCCCTCTCTCTGCGATTGTTGTTCGCCAGTCTGTGTTGGGCAATTACAGCACAGACTGAAAAATGAGGATCCTCTGCTGCTGTGTCCGTCTTTTTAATAAGCTTTGGTAAAGATGACGTGTTTGAATGAGTTCGATATCCTCGCAGTGGGGCAGTGGAAAGGCTGATTTTAAAATATGAGTAAACAGTGTTTAGGATTTGAGAGAGGAGGGTGAGGAGGGGTTGTCGCCGTCTCGCTTGCTCTCGTTGTTCCCTTTCGTTTCTTGTGCGCTCTGTGTGTTTGTGCATATAAACTCGAGGGCTTAGCGTGAGGGAGACTTTCGCAGATGACTTCTGCCTGCTTTTTTAGAGCTTTGCAGCAGTTCACAGATTTGAATATAAATGTGTATTGCAAGGATTTTTATTAATAAGATAGAAATTCTCTGGTAATGGATTTTGGCTTCATGGAGATACACAACGAGGCCTGAAAGTTTGTGTGAAATATAGTGTATATTTATTTTTCATTTTATATGCTATGAACAAAAGTAAAGATAAAGTACTCATGCAATCCAGAGGGTGAAATTCAAAATTTACCCTGGTGACCGTAATTTCCAACAAAATACCAAAAATTTTGTATAGTTATTTTAAGTATTATAAAATCATAAAACACTAATGTAGAATCCAATTTAAACAGTGTAAAAAGCTTTCAGAGGTTTTTTTATTTGGACAGAAGTGTCAGTATGTTGGTACCACAGCATTTGTACATTACTAACTGTAATAATTTGGCAAGAAATCATTATGGCTACAATGGCATTTTTTTGTAAGGATAAGAAAACAAAGGTACTGTATGGAAGCCAGTTTCTGCCCCTTAAAATATAAATAAATAAATAAATAAATAAAATATTTCTCATAACTGAAAGCTTATATCTCATAATGTGACTTAATTTACCATTTTAAACTTTACTCAGAATATAATTTTACATTTGAAACATTATCTCACACATTTTCTTGACAGTGGTATATTTTGCCATATTTTGGGTGCATATGCCACAGGCTCACAGTGTGAGAACAGTCGTCAGTCGCGAGTTTCCTAAATTTCCCTTTGGGTTACAGGTAATATCTCTCATTTTTTACATGAGAACGTAACTCAGAGTAGGAATAACGTAAATGTCCGAACAACCCTGAGTCTGAGCAGATCTGTGTAAAAGCGCCATGTCTGAGGCCAGTAAAACCAGTCCATAAATACAAGCGCCGCTGAGTGAGAGGAGTGCGGGCTCCATCCGAGGGGGAAACGGAGGTGGGCTGCTTCTCTTCAACCTCTGTTCGCGCAGATGACAGCCACATTATGGGCCCCTCAATCCACCCGGGCTAGCATTCACCCAAAAGCCATATCTGTCAACATTAAATACACCCGCATTACCCATGTAAACAAAAGTATCCGCTGTTGCAAGTGCATCTGTGGCCACAAGGGCAAAAAAAAAAAAAAAAACACACACACAAGAGCTAGCAAGTATCACTCTACGGGCAGCGGCTAACACAGCTAGCTGTTTAGTCAGGTTGTGAACTCTCTTTAGCCCTCATTACTCATTCAGTCAAGAGAGAAAGAGTCCAATCTTTTTGTTTCTCTACCTCTTTCTCTCTCTTAACTCATGTTTCCTGTTTGCTGTGTAAATGGAGAAGTGATGACATTTTGAGCCATCAAAATGGAAAGCCCATTAGATAAGCAAACACTCTGCTAAAAACAACTCTCACCTGCTTAGCAGGTACCTCAGAGATGAGGGTCTGCTTTCCTCTCTAACTTGCTCTCTTTTACTTCCTTTGAAAAACCAACAGCACTTAAGCTAAGCAAATATTTCAGTGACCACACCAGGCAGTGGAGTAATCTGTTTATTTTCTTTTTTTCCTCATTTTCCCCCCTTTTGCTTCATGCACTCCTCCAGCTGCCATCTTCATAGGATGTGTTTACAAATTAATGGATTCCTTCTGAAAATGGGAGACTGCAGGGGCTTTACATTTTCCTGGGCGGTATTTCACATTGGGGCCTCTTACTCTCTCTTGGTCGACACACTCTTCATATCTGACTGTCTAACATACAAGAATGCCTGCAGGAATATTAACACTGCTCTCAATTTCTCAACAGGCTGTTGCTCTCTGGGACATTATGTATTGGGGCTTTATAGCACTTAACATGTACTGTGCAGTCCTTATTTTCTCATGGAAGTCTATAAGGACTAAATGTTTATGCACGTCATGCCCCCCTCACTTCTGAAGTCCCTTATTAATACTGGTTGTGCACGGACTGAATATTTCAATAGTGGACGCACAGAAAAACCAAAGTACAAATCCCATGGACCAAATGAAATGTATTAAACATGTGGACTTCATAAATCTCAGCTGCCTCTAAACAGGGTAATAGTGGTTTGTGTGGGTTTGTGTGTGTGTGTGTGTGTGTGTGTGTGTGTGTGTGTCTCCTGCCTTTCTGAACAGTACATCTTAATGAACACAGTTGGATGAACGGATGGATGGAATAACAGAAAGAAAGAAAGAAAGAATAAGAAAAGAAAGAAAGAAAGAAAGTAGGAATTACATGAAAGAAAGAAAGAAAGAAAGAAAGAAAGAAAGAAAGAAAGAAAGAAAGAAAGAAAGAAAGAAAGAAAGAAAGAGAAAGATGGATGGATGGAATAAAAGTAAGGATTTTTCTGAACAGTCTGGACAGTACATCTTAATGAACAAAGAAAGCAAGAAAGAAAGAAGGATGGATGGAATAACATAAAAGAAAGAAAGAAAGAAGGATGGATGGAATAGAAAGAAAGAAAGAAAGAAAGAAAGAAAGAAAGAAAGAAAGAAAGAAAGAAAGAAAGAAAGAAAGAGAAAGATGGATGGATGGATGGAATAAAAGTAAGGATTTTTCTGAACAGTCTGGACAGTACATCTTAATGAACAAAGAAAGCAAGAAAGAAAGAAGGATGGATGGAATAACATAAAAGAAAGAAAGAAAGAAGGATGGAATAACAAGAAAGAAAGAAAGAAAGAAAGAAAGAAAGGATGGATGGAATAACACAAGAAAGAAAGAAAGAAAGACAGAAAGAAAGATGGATGATGGATGGATGGATGGAATAAAAGGATGGACAGATGGATGAATGGATGAAATAACAGACAAGAAAGAAAGAAAGAAAGAAAGAAGGAATAAAAGAAAGGATGGACAGATGGAGAGAACAAAAGAAAGGACTGACAGATGGATTAAATAAAAGAAAGGATGGACAGACGAACATGGCTGGATGGATGGATGGAATAAAAGAGGATGACAGACAGACGGATGGACAGAATAAAGAAAATAAAGAATAAGATAAAGGAGTTGGATAGATGATTGGATCAATAGAAATATGGATGAACAGATGATGAAAAGAAAGAAAGAAAGAAAGAATGAAAGAACTTTTATATTTGATTTATATTTGATTTAATTTTATAAGTAGCATCCATAATTACTCCATTCAGAATACATTTCCAATAACTGATTCAGAAGTATCTGACGTAAATGGGCCACATGCTGTGTGTTTTAATATAGTTATAAAAAATAAGCATTCATAAAGATATAAAAAGCCCAGAAGATCAACTCCAGGGCACAAATATTGTCCCTTAATAAAAAAAGTTAATTTCTAAAACGAAAAAAAAAAAAAAATGCCTTCATTATTATACATTATATACAAGGGCAAATTCAGCAGTTCTCATTTTTTTAATCATTTCTCCTCTATCTGACTCCCTGCACAGCAGCCATTGGGAGGGGCAGAGCTCAGTAACCCTGAGGGGGCACTTTCACCTTCAGCAGTGGATGAAAGGTAGAGAGAGCCTGAAGGGTCTGCCCCGCTGCTCTCGGCGCCATGCCCTGCAAAGCTGGGCACAAGCCGGGCACAACCAGGCACACACACCTCCCATGCCAGGCAGAGAGGGTGAGAATAAAATCAGTGGGTAGATCCAGAGAAAAAGCTAAAACTAGTGTGAATTAAATAGTTAAATATAAAGGGATGGTTCATCCAGAAATGAAAATTCTGTCATAATTTACTAACCCTCATGTCATTCCAAACCTGTATGACTTTTCATCTGCAGAAAACAAAAGAATGCTGGTAACCATTGACTTCTATTGTATGGATCCAATTTGTTATGGAGACATTTCTCAAAATATCATCTCAGGAGAAAGTAAGTCATACAGGTTTGGAACGACGTGAGGGTGAGTAAATGATGATGGATCAGAATGTTTTGTTGTGAACTATATTATTAATTTATGAAGGTCAATCGAGCATTGGGGATGTTAGACACCATTCTGATCAGCCCCTGAGGATTATAGGTAGAGTATAATCTGTCCTGTTCCCATTCTCTGCAGATGAGATAGAAGGGCATTATGTCTTTCTCGTGATAGCTAATCTGTGATCAGAAAAGATCAGGCGTGCTAAGAAAAGACAGTTAGTCACCGAGGTGAGCTCAGGAGCTTGTCTCATACTCAGAAATATTTTCGCTTCAACCGCCAAATCCTTTGCCTCCCGCTCTACATTATCCAAGCAAAACCAAGGTCAATAGCTTAGGCATAGGTTTTAAAAGCACTCACAAAATGTCATCGGTCATGTACGGCACTGCTGAGTGTGGAACCGTGTGTGTGTGTGTGTGTGTGTGTGAGCAGACCCATGAACTCCATTAGTACAGGTTATGGTTTGAAGCCCCCGCCAGCCTCTGGATCGCAGGGAACGCTAGCCTGGGCAAATCACCAGGGAATTCGGCTTTGTAATGCCAAAGCCCTCAGATAAACACGCAAGTACATGAGAAAAGTCATCCCTCTTAACCTTGGCTTATTACTCGAGGTCCTAAAACAAATAAGAGCCTGGCACCTTTTAAATCACTTCGATTCACATTTCAAAGTATAATTTAATCTTTTTTTTTCCTCCTCTCCCTCTTTCCCGACATGTGACAATTACTTCATCATGGCGTAGTGACGGATTAAAAAGTTGTCAAATTAAATATTTAAGAGGTCTGTGGGCGGGCGGGAATTTGTTTAAGGTATAACAGAGGCTGAAGTTAAAGCTACAGTACACGCATGCCATTCCTCTGGGAGCGAATCCATAGATTTTCCTTCGAGCCACCTACTTCTTTCCACAGAACCGCGCCGTCCGGGGCTATGTAGCTCCATGCTGTGTTGGGCTGCTAATATCGCTTTTATACTGTGCCGTCAAAAGGAATATGGTTATGTATGATCACGTAGAATAAAGAAATGAATACAGAGTGAATAATTCGTTAATGGTTTCAATTGTACTCCCTGAGAGTAAAGCAACCAGCTCCTTTTCATGCCATTTGAATCAAAGCCCACTCAAACAGTAGTTAACAGCATTTATTTTTCAATAACTGCAGAGATCAGGGGAAGGAAAGAGAAACACCCCTGTGAAATACCATGTAATACAAGATATGTTCTTTTGTGTTGCGGAAAAATGGAAGTGACAGGTGACAGTTACGGAACAGCAGTTTTCCTGAGATCAAAATTGTGTGCGCTACAAAGCGAGCATGCCGGATCCGGCAGGGTTAAGTCTTTATATAGACACAGAAGTTCTCAGAGCGAATAATGGTAGCTGTTCTTGATCAACGGAATAAAATGTTGATTTTTTTTTTTTTGCATTTGCCTCAATTAGGACTACTTGAATGTGATTCGAAAAGCCCAAATGCAATATTGCCCAGACGTGCAATATACATCCCTGAATATAGAACAGATCCTGACAGCCACGGACTCAAACCTTGGAACACTTACAGAGCAGAAGGCTGATGGCAGTGAGAAGTCATGAGGCATCACCTCTGAATTATGGTGGATGATGCGGGATGAGTGACAGGAAAGGAGACAGCACAGTGAGCCGTAAGTATGTGTGTGCACAGGAAGGAAACTGCTGTGCTAGGCTGTACTAAATCTAGGACAGGGTTTAAAATTAGCATCTCTCATGGAGAGCTGCCTGCCTTGGCGATTTGCTGTCATTGAATGTCCAGTTCAGTTTGGTCCATCTTAAAAAGCAGAGTCATATCTTAAACACAGCTGGCCCTGTCTACACAACACAGACGACCCAAATGAACATGAACACACAAACATTTCTCCAAACAGTCACTTGTCTGTAAATGTAATGTAAATAACTCTTGGTATTTGGATGGCTTTGTGACTGGATACTTTACTTTAACAGTATAATTCTCCAAGAGGTATTTTTCCATAAAACTGTTGCACTTACAAGCTGTTTGGTAGCTCAAAAATGATAGCATACATTGTGCATAAAGGAAACTAAAAGAATTAAAGAAAACATGCAAATTGCTATTCACATTATTCACTATAAAGCATTTTATTTCTGTAAGCTGATTTATTTGAAAAGGATGTTCAAGAAAATTATTATGATTTTTTGATTTTGTCCAACAAAATTGATTGGATAGTGAAAAGTGAGAACACACCATTATGGAACAAAATTTAATATGAGTAAGTGTTTATAGTTGAACAATAAAAACTGCCTACAATTAACATGAAAATAACAAAAGATAATAAACTGTGTTGAGAAATGTAATGATGTTGAACATTTTAAATGACACCTGTTAGCGCTATGGTAGGGAATCGAAAATCGATTCCAATTCCGGAATCGAAAACTCAAAGGGTTAGTTCACCCAAAAATGAAAATTATGTCATTTATTACTCACCCTCATGTCATTCCACACCCGTAAGACCTTCATTCATCTTCGGAACACAAATTAAGATATTTTTGATAAAATCCGATGGCTCAGTGAGGCCTGCACTGCCAGCAAGATCATTTGCTTTTTCAATGTCCAGAAAGACACTAAAAACATATTTAAAACAGTTCATGTGAGTACAGTGGTTCAACCTTAATATTATAAAGTGACGAGAATACTTTTTGTGTGCCAAAAACAAAAAACAAAATAGCAATTTTATTCAAACAATATCTAGTGATGGGCAATTTCAAAACACTGCTTCGTGAAGCTTTGAAGCTTTATGAATCTTTTGATTCGAATCATTGGTTCGGAGCGTGTATCAAACTGCCAAAGTCACGTGAACTATTGAAATTTCAAAACACTTATGACGTAACGAAGCCTCGTTTACTGACATCATGTGATTTTGGCACTCTGAACCACTGATTCGAAACAAATTCATAAAGCTTCGAAGCTTCATGAAGCAGTGTTTTGAAATCGCCCATCACTAGATATTGTTGAATAACGTCGTTATTTAGTGTTTTTAGCGCACAAAAAGTATTCTCATCGCTTCATAACATTACGGTTGAACCACTGCAGTCACATGAATTGTTTTAAATATGTTTTTAGTACCTTTCTGGGCATTGAAAAAGGAAATGAACTTGCTGGCAATGCAGGCCTCACTGAGCCATCGGATTTTTATCAAAAATATCTTAATTTGTTTTCTGAAGATGAACGAAGGTCTTACGGGTGTGGAACGACATGAGGGTGAGTAATTAATGACTGAATTTTCATTTTTGGATGAACTAACCCTTTAAGGTCAGGAATCAGATACTCCTTATAAAATTTAAATTTCGATTTTGCTTATCAATTCCTGTGTGCGTATTTTAATGTCGTTTTAATCCAATCAAGTGCAAGAAGATGCAAAAGAGAACTCAATTCAGTACACGCACGCTGTTTTCTGTGCTGGGCACATCCAGAGCGCGTAGACAAAAAGTCGCCTCTCATACAGGGCACGAGTACTGAATTGAGTTCTCTTTCATGTCTTCTTGCACTTGAATGGACAAATATACAAACTATTATGTCAAAATATCCTCATAAACAGTCAGATACGTCTTAAGTGAACATAAAAAGTTGAGAAAGAAAACGCATGTGTAACAGTATATTAATTCAAACGATACCCAACCCTAGTTAGCACATTGGCAGCTTTGGCAGCCCTAAAACATTAAAACAAAAAAATATAAATAAAATTGAAACTATAAATTTCTATAAAATTCTTTTTAGTTTTTATTATTTTAAATGAATAAAAGTAAAATAAAACCAATTACAGAAATTAGCATTTGATTAGACAAAAAAAAAAATTTAAAAAAAATCCCCCTTTAAAATAACATGCACTAATGAATAGTCCAAAATTAGACCAGATACGTGATTTAAGAAATAAAAAAGGTTAATGTTGACCTCATGTTCAGGGTCACAGCAGGTTTACGTCAAATGTAATGACTTCATTCGTAATATATGGCCCTGTACCGCTGCAGAAATCCTCCTGGTTAAAATGGACTCTGGGGCCATTTCTTAAACATAGTTGGTTTCGTTCCACTGTTTGTCCTGTCACACACACGTCTCCTTTATCCATCTCCTTTTCTCATCTCTCCCTCACTATCTCTCCGTCTTAGTCTTACACATTCCCGCTCTCGTTCCGTGGCCCCGGGCTGCATAATTAATGCATGTACTGACAGCAGTGTCACGCACTGACTGAGGAGTCCTTCGCTCCCCCACCACACGACTGTCGTTTCACCCAGGAAGAGGAACTCGGGAGATGAGCACACAGCCCGGCATGGAGGACCAACCCTCCTCTAAACCCACCACCCTCCTCCCATTCTCTGTTGTTTCATCATTGTGATTGAGCGGGAAACAGGAGCGGAGCAAAACAGCGGCTTATGTTCACGAGGCCCCGTATATATTATGCATTCGACTTCTTGGAATATATCTTTGACTGATCCTCAAATATTTCTCAAGGCTCAGACGTGTTTTACCCCCTATTCTTCCTGGCTCAGACTCCCTCGCTATTAGGCATGAGTGGGCTGCGGTTGTGTGCCCGTGTGACACGGAGCTGAAATTATGAATTGCTCCTATCAAGTGGGAGCTGTTGCAAGTTGATGAAGGAAGCACTGGTGATTGCCGGGCGACGGGAATGCTGTTTGGAGACGCAAACGGAATTCTATCTCAAGGAGCGATCCCTCCGGAATAGTCTTCAACGTAAAGAGGATGCGCCCCATTCCCAGCGCAGCAAATTCGTACATTTCAATAGAGAGCAGTTTCACTCCGTAGACTCTGTGATTAAATGCCGATGCCTGCCATTTTGTGGGAATACATAGAATTCCCTTGCCGATTCCCTGAGCGTTTTACCTGTCAAAAACAATTGGTGGAGGACAATATGAGGTAGTGTGAAATAATACATACTGCCTACTGACTGAAACATGGGGACCTCAATGTACAGTATGCCTCTATCTCAATACCTCTCTCCTTTCTTTTAACCCTACTTCTTTCCGAGGCCTTGTGTGTTGTGGTTCGAGCACAGACACAGATTAAGTGACTTGATCCTGCAAACATTTGAGGAATTTAGGCCCACAAAGGGGTCAGCAGAGGGGCGAAGGGATAGCCTTACACACACATACACACGTAAAGGCACAACCACACACACTCAGACTGCTCCATTAGTCCGTCAGTAGTGCTGTCACTGGTGCAGCCCTGCAGAGTTTTCTCAGGGAGAAACAGCCTCAACACGCTGCACTTATGTTCTCTGGTAGCGCGGCTCTGACTCACTGCAATGGACAATTAAAGCTCCAAAAACAATATAAAGAGGAGAGAGAAAGAAGGAAGTGAAGAAAAGCAGACTGAGTCCATTGTGAAAGTATATGAATGCAAATACTCAAAATGAAACTTTTCCATTAAAACAATTGGACTCTAATTAAACAAAATAAAAACATACAAAGCTAAAGAAGCCCACTTTGAGATATCTGCTAATGGTATTACATACTTTCCGCACGAATCCCCTCTTCTGTGTGCCCTGGATGTTTAATTGTGCAAGGGCTGGATGGGGGAAAGAGGATGGGGGAAAGAGGATGGGGGCTAGACTCAGGGCATCGGCCACTTTTCACAAATTGCGTCCTTATTCGATTATGTTTACATTTTGAGGTCCACATCCAGCTGTAATGCTGTGTCTTCCAATAAAGTTTGCTTGTTTGGAAATGCTGCATTAAGAAAACGCAAATGCAGAGTACAGTCTCCTATGCTTTCCCTCAATTGGATTTTCTTCGTCTTACTGGGACCTGACACTGTCAAACAAAAAATGCGAAATTAATCTTTTATTGTTTTTGGGGAGGACTGTAAAAAGTGTTTTGAAATTTAAGCAACCGGTGTGAGTACATATCATTACTGTTATGCAGTACCTTCTGAGCTTTTAATGCTTTACTATTTCATATTTATTGATTATAGATTAATTATACAACATTTTTTGAAATTGATAATATGCAGCTTTCTCTAACTTGATCAAACAAAATGGAATGGAACCAACTAATGCCAGAAAACGAAATACTTATTGATGTTTGTGCTGTTGTTTTCTAGCCAAAAAACAATATTTTACTTCCAAGAAGATGATGTTATTAGGAAACTGGCTTTTGTTAAAGGCATATTACAAAAGACTTAACATGATGGAAATCTATATTGTTTACAAATTAAAATAATATTGCCAAGGAAATCATTTTAAGTAATTAGATCAAAGAAAAGAGGTAGCACCTGGAACATATCTTAAATAAATTCATAAAATTCACTGCTATTTGTATTCTTTGTGCTTGAAAAGAATGTGAGTTTAATATTTTACCCAATATATTAAGACATACAGTGTGGACATGAAAAAGTAAGGCCCCACTTATTATTGTGACTTGTAATGACTAACAGTGTGAGTAATATGTCAGAGTGGTTTTCTGATTTCTCAGTATTTGCTGATGTGTAGCTAATAACTGCCTTGTTAGCATTGCACCTATGCTGTTCTGTCTTGCTTCCTGTATCAACTAAATCAGTGAACTGAAGTACATGAGTATCTGCTTCCATTGCACTTTTCTCAGACACTTTAACAGGACATCTACTACGCTGATGGTGAAGCTTAACCTACCCAGAGATTTGAAGGCGTGGCAGTCGGCAGTTAGCCTTTAGCATCGTGGTGACACGCGTTCCGTTAGCAGCTAACACTGCCTCATTTATTTCACTTATCCAGAAGATTCTGTACAGCGACGAGAAAACCTGCTGACCTTGTCACTTCACACCACCAGTCTCTCTCCCTCCTTTGCTCTCTGTCTGGAGCTAAAGGACTCGCTGGTGCTTGGGTTCTGTACCATTATCCGAAGAAGCCATAGAGAAACATTTACGCCTGAGCATGTGGATGATGCTAGAATATCAGTACAGTCGGAGTACCCATGGTGTGCAAATGCTTGAGCTCCTATTATAATGAACTGCTAAAAGTGTTCAGATTTAACTGTGTGACTGTAATGTGGAACTGAACTATTTTTCTGCTGTAAATTGACAGAGAAGAAAAAGGCAGGCGCGTCATCATTAGAGAGCGTGCACATCCACATCGGTGGCGCTACGGTATGCTTTTCGCTGTGCGTCCTGATAAAAGAGGGGAAAGAGGTAAAGGAGGTGTGAGAGAAGCATCTTTGAGCTCCTCAATAAATTCTCATTATTTGAAGTGGAGTATTTGAGAGCTAAGAGCAGGGTGGTGTGTATTCTCTTAATCTTGTCGTCTGTGGCAGGCTATGTGAGGCAGGGTGGGTTAATGTAATATCACAGTTGGGCGCCCCACCATGCCACTTAAACCCCCTATTAGTAAAACACTCCCTTTCTCCCTCCGTGTTATAAAAATGAACCCACGCTGCCATTTCAATGACGCACAGGAGAGAAGGCTGTCAAAAACTTGCAGTGAATTTGGAAAAAACAAGTCTAGGCTCTCAGTTATAATTATTCCCATCATACCAAAAATCTAAGATGGAACAATAGGAGTGAGCATTAATTTCCATGAATGTGAAGTTATGAAAATATTAAGGTGTTTCAACTGTAAAGCGTGAAGTACCAAAAAAAAGAAAAAAGAAAAAAGGGTCCAGTATCGAGCCCTGTGGAACACCTAGAAACTTCTAATGCAAGTTGACTGCAGGGCACGAAGAAAACACTAAGAAAAACACAGATGAAGGTCATATTGTGTTTAAAATGGGCAGAGATAAAACCCAAGGCTCATCCAGAGGCCCTGACACACAAATTAGTGATGTGCATAACAGCGTAATTGGAAGTAACAGTGGAAGAAAGGAGCGGAAATTCACACAGGCAGGCATGAAAAGACGCAAATGAGCTCTGGACTAAATGGGAAAAACAGACCAGCGTCTCCTCGGACTCCCGTCTCAATTAACGGCTAACACAATCCAAACATCTCCCCATGTCCACTTGCTCCAATAAAAGCACAAATCTGCCTTTGGCCTATTTTAAGCTCTCTGAATGGTGAGGGTTTTTTGCTTGTACTTTCTTTTGCCGCAGACAGCTCATCAGGAGTCTCGCCGGCATATCGGATGAGTTAGTATGCCTCGCCTGGAATTCTACCCACCAGGTCTTCCTGGCAGCCTGGCACGAGTGCTTCATGGCCCAGGTGCTCGGAAATGCCATAAATTTGGGTTTTATTAAAAGAGAATTAAGAAGATGACTCAAATGGCTGTCTTAATCTCCGTGGACCTCAGATCTGAGAAAGGCAATGGGTCAATGACTATATTCGAAAAGAAAGCGTGAGAAGAATGAACGTGGGACTGTGGGAGAGAGGGATAACTGAAAAGGGTATTGCTTCGTACCGCTAGCAGCTCTGCTCTTCTGTGAGGCGGCTCTATGCCCGCTGAGCATCTGTGTCACCGCACGCCACACCGAGGCTGCCAATCTCGCATGGGCACACACCGGCACTCACCGTGCCACCCGAGCCACCCTCTGCCGCTCCAGCAGCACCGCCATGCCACATTCGCCTGTGCGTCCTCCCCTCTCCTCCTCCCTGACGCGCAGGGCCTCTCCAGCTGCAGCTTAATTTCCTGTGACTTGCCTAATTACTGTAATTAAGGATTAATTGCCATTAATTATTCACACATAAGCTCATCGCAAATCATGGGGTAAATGTCTTCTGAAAGCTGCCATACTAGCCATGGATAAACACACTGGGATGCTTCAGGCAGCTGAATCTATCACTTCACCCTGCAGCAAAGAGCCCTCCTGGCCCGCCAGTCTTACCAAAACAGCCATAACTCTCCACGAGAGATACGTCAAGTCCGACCCACAAGAGGAGAGGTTCTGTCACACCTAGCATGTTCTGCTATCAGTGCTTACACTACTGTAAAGATGGATGGAGGCAGGCCCAAAGAGCCAGGCCAAGAGCACAGGAACGGGCCGTCGTAAATTATGCAAGTTTAACATTTGAGGAGAAAAAAGGGAGTAGAAAACCTCTCAGAGAGAGAAATTGAGCAGCTGAACTTTGAAGAGCTTATCAGCTAGTTTAAACAAACAGCAAATGTAAGGCGGTGTCGACAGGGCATATGTAAAAAACGGGCTGGATTTATGCCATTCCGTCAAGCACAAGGTTACTGTGAAAGGGGATTTTCCTCAGACTGAAGCACACAGGCATCCTAAATCCCCCAATACACTTTTTTGAAGGAAACATGAAATCTTTACAAACTCCAGCTTAAACTAGCTCAAGGTGGTACCTGGTTGTATATCATTTCTAGCTTGAAGATGGCCATTAGGTGGTCCAAAATTAGTTCAAGTGGTTGACCAGCTGAAATACTAGCTGAGAGGGACCACATAGAACATCTTGAGCAACCTGGTTAGAACTGTACACACCTTGGTTTTCCAATACACAGCTTAAATTCGTATACCACCCCAACAATTCAATGAGAAATGCCATTTGCAACACATTGTACAGCCATAATTTGATGTATTAAGTAAAAAAACAAACAGGTTTGGTTTCTTATCTCTATCCCTAATCTGAGCTTCACTCTTCGTTCTTTACGGTCTCTTCTAGTCATGAGCTTGTGAACTATCTCAGAAATTGCCCCAGCGTTTCTGAGGCAATAGTTTTAAAAGCTCACGCTTCATAAAATCATAATAATGGCCATCATGTAAATCTGCTGAATATGAAATGTCTGCCGGGAGGCGGCATGCAAACAGTATTTAAAAAGCCGACACTTTTACAAGGCCTTAAATCAGCCTAGCTTCAGTCTGGTCCTCAAAACTAGAAGCTCAGACAGACAGAGAGAGAGAGAGAGAGCAAGATGGAGAGAGTCTGATGCCTCGCAGCTGGTCTGTGAAACTTCACAGTCGTCTGACAAACTCAGTCATAATACACCAGGCTGACAATTACTCGCCAACTCTTGAAACAGGGTCTCTAAAGTGTCTGATGCTTCGCACTAATAGGGGACCGGAGAAGTGCCGTCCTAGGTCTTTAAACATAAACACTTGCGGAATAAAAGGGAGGCTGAGAAAGAGAGAGAAAGAGAGAGAGAGAGAGAGAGAGAGAGAGAGTTGGGGGAAAAGAAAGAGTGGGAAAGAGCGAATGAGAGAGGCACTAATTGTTCTACTAGAGCCTTCTGCTCCAGATTAATGCAGGAAAACATTTTCATTTGGGTACATAAGTTTGTTTGTCTGATTTAAACATTTATGCTAATGGCCCTTCTGCCAGCTCTTTAATGCTTTACACACTGCTGTAAACAGCCCCTGAGCTTATCCATCACACTTGCACTCTCTCGCGCTCTCCCTCTCTCTTTCTTTCTCTCGCTCTTCATTTCTGTATATCCATGGAATCCAAGACAATGTGAGAAAGACAAGTGCAACTACATAGTCTCTCTATCTCTTACAAACACACATATATTTACTTATCTATCTAAATGAGGATATTCTATCAAATTCTGTCCATATACTGTACTTGAATATAGATAATTAATATTTAAATAAAACACTACTGTTTCAAAAGTTTGAGTCAATAGGATTATTTGAAAATAAATTCATACTTTTATTCAGCAAGGACACATTCAATTGATCAAAAGTGACAAAAAAGACCTTTATAACTTATAAAAAATGCTGTTCTTTTGAAGTTTCTATTCATTAAAGAATACTGAAAACAAAGTAGCTAAACTGTGTTCAACATTGATAATGATAAGAAATGTTTCTTGCGCATCAAATCAGCATATTAAAATGATTTTTGAAGGATCATGTGACACTGAAGTCTGAAGTAATGGCTGCTGAAAATTCCATCACAGGAATATAAATGTATTAAAATGGAAAACAGTTATTATAAAGTAGTGTACATAAAATATTTTACATATGTTAAATCAAAATCTTTGACATTGAGACTTCTGAAACAGCAGCAAAACTTTGGGCCATGTTTGGGCTGTGCAGCCCCTCTGTGCTCATTTTCCATCTGTTGTCCTCATCTTAGCGCTTACAGACAGCATTAAGTGACACAGACCCCATGGCGCATTCAGATCTTGCAGTCTTCTGGGTTTAGTCCCCAGTCACAGTCTTCATCTGACACCTTTCAGAGAGAGCATTCATCAGTATCACTGTCACTTAATTGATACTTACTAATTTCTCCTCTTTCTCTCTCTGGTTCTCTGTGTCAGCTGCCAGGGGCCTCAGCAGTGCCCTCATTTGTGGACTTCCAACCGACTCCACAGGGGTAATTACACTTTATGTGTTAATTGGTGTAAATACAAAGACGGGAGCTACAGTACACCTGCACATTTCACATCACAACTTGAAACTGTGAGCAGATCGAACAGAGTGTATGTATGTGTCTTTCTGTGTACGAACGGATTAGCGCTACGCCAACGAGCCTGTCATGTACTGGATCAGTCCCATTCAAAACGTATCATTCAGACTGGTTTTGCAAATTAAATCAATAGATTTTTTATTGAAAAGGTCAGACCCAAAATAATAACTTGATCATGAATCATTGTTACTTTTTTAAGCACTTACAAATATAAACTATTTAAGTAATAAAATCTAAAAAGTGGCAGTATTAGTATTAGACAGGGAAGTGCACTAAAATGGCAGTGTGCTAAAATATATTTTGGATATTAATTATCAAAAGTATCAACATATGTGACCCATGCTGGCAAAATGAGTTGGAATGCGCATGGGCTAATTTTGAGCTACAGGCAAAACAAGTGAAAAATGTCAGTTTTGGGCAAAATTGAGGTTCTCTCAAAAATGAATTCATTAAGCTCTCATCTAGAGAACCCAATGCTCCAAATAGCAATTAAACATCTAAATTATCTTTATTTGCACATTTTCTGAGAGGAGTACCTTTCCTTTGACCATGAAAAATGCAGTTTTTCTCTGCTCGCTTTTGGATGACTGTCGCTTCCAACTTTGTGAATATTCATAGCGAATTCTCGATGGCATGAGTCTGAACAATGAAATGTGATTTTCAAACTCATGCTGATCTAAACAAAATGATCTTACTCACAATGATCTGAAAAACGCGCACAAAGACGCCACGATCCCGAAACACAGAATTACAGTATTTCAAAAAATTATGTTTTATCTTAAGTGAACGTTTCGTTAACTGTTGCGGAAAAATATCTGATGTGTAATATTATATTAGATCCATGAGATACAGAAGGTCTCAATATATAGGCAGTTGAATATATGTATTTATCCTATAGATATTTGGTTTTGACTTGGTTTGTGCCAAATTTTAAGGTATGGTTGCTAGGTGATTTTGTTTTGGAACCTTCAGAAAACTTTAACTCGATTTTTCTCAAAATTGACATTGCTGACTCTATCGAATTCAAATGGGTGTAGCGCAGTCATTTTTTTGTCGGATTCCAACAGATCATGCATCATTTTGATGGTTTTTTAATAAAAGAATGAAAACAACAAAAACTAGTTTTTGTTAATTTGCTCATTGCGACTCATTTTGCCAGCACGGTTCACACATACTTAAGTGTAAAAGCACTTTTATAGTGCTTTTGTGTCCTTTTTCAAGTTTGAAAGCATCAGTCTCCATTCGTTGTAATTGCTTGTGTTCTATGGAAAGGCAGAAAGATGCAAAACTTTGGAACATGAAGAAGAAAAAACATTTATTTTATAATTATAATTATAAACATCAAAAAATAAATAAAAAGTTTTAAAAATACATTTATTTCTTTTAGCACCATGATGTTTAGGACATCTTTTATGCAAATGAACAGACCTTCAAGTACAGTTGTAGTTCACACTAAGGCATTTATATGTAAATGTAGACTGATGCAGTGCGTTACAGTGATGTCAGAATCGCGAAAACAAGCTGTTTGCTGTCTTAGTTCTCATAAGTCTAAGTGGACCGAGGAAGAAACTAAATTGAAGATTAAAAAATAATTGTATTTTTATTTTTAAATTAGTTGTATAACTTTCAAATACACTAACATACCCAGATTCACACTTTTTTCTTTCTGTTCCACCACTGTGGAGCCCTTTGGAAAGTGTCTGTTGTCAGCAGATGTCATTCCACTGGAGACAAAGGAAATGAGAAGGGCTTTGGATATCATCAGCATAGAAATGAGCCCCTCTCTCTCTCTTTCTCTCTCGGTTTGCACCACAGTCCTAGCCCGGACCCCAGCCCGCGGCTCCAGCCACTGTGCTACCTTTTCAACTTGCAAATGACAGTGTCACCAAACGCTATCCTTCCATCAATCAAGTCAGGGGGGTCATGAATATACAAAAGGCGAACGTGGAGACTCGGCCACCTCCCGCAGCTTCGCTTGGCCCAATTATAAAGCTCTCTCTCTCTCTTTCTCTCGCGCTCCCTCGCTTTCCTTGTGCGTTGTTTGTTTTTATTTTAAAGGGTATGGTCACGTTCAGCCGTAGGCTAAAACAAGGTAGGTCAGGCATGGTGGCCCTTGTCAGAAAAGACTGCAAATGCAGGTACAGGCTGGATAGCCAATGTCATCTCTCTTTTGCGTCACTATTTCTCAGGCTTGGCCACAAGGAGTGGTACGGTAAGGAAAAGTGCACACAAGTTGGCGAATAGAATACAGAGTTCAATTGTACACACGCGCAAACAATTTAGCATGCGATCCCTTGATACACCATCCTCAACACAGGAACAACCCTACAGCCACCCCTCTCTCACTCTCGCTCTCCCTCGTTCTCTCTCCCCCTGGTCCAGCTGTCAGCTCCTAGCGTGTGCATTAGCATTCTAAGTGATCCACGGCTGCCTTCTGATGAATGTGTGTGTGTGGGTAACTAATGACCTCCTTGCTGCAAGTGGAACTGATAGTCAATGGCTGCCACTGATCAATAGCACAGAGCTGGGCCTGGCCACCGAGAAATCATTTCCAAGGCCAAAGACATCTCTTACACGCAGAGACAGCACAGCTGTCATCAAAGGCATGGAGAGAGAGAGGAAGAGGGAGGTGGAGTGAGAGGGAATGGTCAGTTTCTAAAGAGAGAGAGAGAGAGAGAGAGGGGGAGAGCAGGAAAAATGTTTTGACGTAGAATCTTAATGCACTAATTTGTCACTGCGCTGCAGTGGTTTTTACGTGATGACCCAGAACTCGAAATTGTTTATTGTACAAAAGTAAACAAAAATGTCATTGGTCGAACACTGAAACACATTATTATTGCATTCTTTGGGGATGAAGGCATTTTATGCAACCTGCAGTTTAGCCTGAAATATTAATATTACTTTAATTGGACTTACAGCCATTGACATTAACAATAAAAAAATGGAAAGCTTTTACAAGTTAGCAAACCTATTTATCTTGCTATTCTAAATTGCTTCATTGCATACACATAATTTCATCCTGGTCTGGGCTTACTGTAAACATGACATAACTCACATATACTGAGAGCAAATAAGAGCAGTGGTAATATTTTACTACAGCTTCCGGTCTAAATCGTCTAGATAGCATTGTTCTATTAAAGTGACACTAGTAAGAGCTGGTATAAGTATAACTATAGTAAAGTGATTTTATTTCACCTTGTAAATATTGTTGTGACCTACTTTGCCCTTCACCAGGAAATATATGTTGGGGGAAAAACATCTGTTTATATTAAATGTAAGTATAGGATAGAATACAAAAAATAAAAGGTTCTAAAAGAGGCTTTTCACAGCTATGCCATAGAAGAACCATTCTGGGTTCCCCAAAGAACTGTTCTTAAAAGAACCATGTTTTTCTTAGTGTAAAGAACATTTAAATAATCTAAAGAACATTTCTTCCACTATAAAGAACTTTCCGTGCATCAGAAAGGTTCCATGGATGTTAAAAATTCTTCATGGAACCATCAATACCAGTAAAGGACCTTTATTTTTAGGAGTATACGATAAGATTGGATATTAAAAGAAAGGTCAACAAATAAGTAAAGTTGAAAAGAAAAGAAAAAGAAAAGAAAAGAAAAGAAAAGAAAAGAAAAGAAAAGAAAAAAAAGAAAAAAGAAGAAAAATTCCTGGAGTGAGAGATGTGAGAGGTCATGTTTCGAGGTCTGCCCTTGAGCTGTTTAGGAAGTGTTAATGTGACGGCAGAAACCACTGCAGCAACACACACACAGGCCGATGGAGAGAAAGGAGAACCAGTGTGGGGTTAACGTCTGGCTCCGGCTCAGGGAAAATAAATTGCTTTAAATATGGAAGTGGACGTCGGAATGGTCCCTGCTAGAGTGGAGTGGGTTTGGGTAAACCAACAGTCTGTCGGCCGTAATTTATAGACAGCTATGATAAATACTATTTGTCCATGACAGTCACATGAAATAATAAACCTTGGCTCTGCTATAAACATTACCAAATCCTGACACTATTGATTTATAACGGCTAACACTGACATCAAACCAAACAAGTGACAGAAACAATGCCCGGGCTTTAGGCGCAGTTTGTCAACTATTAATACTGTCAGAGGGGGCTTTCGCTTTAGCTGGGAAAGCCTGTCGCCCAGTTGTCAGTCGACCATGCTGAGGAGGACGAGGGAGTGAGAGAGAGAGGGAATGTGCTGGAATTGCCAACAGGGGTCCTAGCGGCACGGCTGCATTAGCCCTAATTACCCCCCCACACACATACACACACATGCCTGACCCCTCCTTCCCCTAAACGGCTCCTGCTCTGCCAGCGACAACTTAAAATTGCATGTTAATTATGTAAATTATTAATTGGGCTGAGACTGCTGTTTATGGGATTTTGGACTTAATAACTGGATCAGCCCGCACCCTGAGCCTGACCTACGACAAGCCACGGCCAGTCAGTGAAAGTGACATTTTCCGAAACATTAGCTCCTCTACACACACACAAACACACACCTCTTAGGAAGGCTCATGGCGTGTATGAGAGAAGGGAGGGTTTTGTGCAGGTGGTGCTGTGTAAAACCCTATTTCATAAATGTATTTTATGATTTTAATCCAGTCCAAATTGAACCTTAGTAAAAATGATAGAGCAAAATCCCTATTCAGAATGTAATTGTTTTACATGGGATTTTATTGCAGTTTTCTCCCATAACTAGCAAGAAAATGAAAGAAAATTAAGAAATCTGCAGTCAATAGCTAAACTGGAGCTAAATTGCCCATTTGAATATGTAAACATGTATTACATACAGTTATACATACAAATATCATTTATAACTTACACAAACCATGCAATACTCAAATTTTCGGGTTTGAATGTTGACAGAACCGACTCGTCTCTAGTGACGTTTTATCACAGAGAAGACGTAAAAATATCACAGGCGAAATACAGTCTTTTCAATATGAATCCACATGATTGGGAATTTTGCATAAGGGCGAAACATTTCCCGACTCAGATTTCAGTTTTTGTGCGCAAATTCTCCTTATTGACCAATAGAAACCTGCTTACTTGGTTTGGAAGTTACTTTGGTGTAAGCGGTGCTTTGTGACTCTCTACTGAAAGTGCACAATAAACCTTTTTTGCTNCTTTTTTGCTGGCAAAACTGCTGAAAAAAAAAAAAAAAAAACTTTTCAACAATATTTAGTGATGGTCTTTTTTTTTCTTTTTTTGGTGCACAAAAAATATTCTCGTTGCTTTATAATATTAAGGTTGAACCGCTGTACTCACATGAACTGTTTTAAATATGTTTTGAGTACCTTTCTGGATCTTGAGAAGTTCGGTGACATTGCTGGCAATAGAGGCCTCACTGAGCCATCGAATTTCATCAAAAATATCTTAAATTTGTCTTCTGAAGATTAACGGGTATAGAACAACATGAGGGTGAGTAATAAATGACATTAAATTTATTTTTGGGTGAACTAACCCTTTAAGAAACAGTTACCATCTGAATAGTGCTATATTACTTGTTTTCCAATGAACTGTCTCTGGCTGTGGTTTATTATTTTTACTATTTTTTAACTAAATATTGTAACTAAAGCTAATTTTTTAGTTAAGCCGCTTAGTAAATCTACTTAAATGTAGACATTTTGCCAACTTTCTCAGTAAAAAAAAAAATGAAAATCTTGACAAAAAAGAAAATAAAACAAAGAGAAGGCCGATCACAGACAACAATCGTTCTTTGTTTGATTTCAATTGAGAGAGGGTCAGAAAGATAGTATGATATAGGGATAGAGGGAAAAGTGAGAGTGAAAGATAGAGGGAGATACTAGTATCTCATTTCATGGCTGTCCAGGACTGTCCGAGGATCTGAATATACACACCTGTGACAGGCGGTGCTCGAACCCTGTCGACACCTGCCATGAGAAACCAGCTGAACCCAGTGCACACTTCATGAACCCTAAATGTTCACAGACACTCAAATTCAAACTCACCTCGAGCACACGCCTCCTGAACATCCCGACCCATTTGGCAGTGCCTTCTTATGTAGTGTCCGATGCTTCGGTGACTGAATAACCCTGTAACTGATACCATCAGATAACTCTAGCCTGGAGCTCCGTTTCAGCAAACCAACCCACAACAAACAAATCATTACAGATCACCATGACCACATGAGCCTTGTAAGGAAAGCCACATTTCAGAATAGAACTTTTAAAAGAACTTTTTTTTTTCTTTTAAAAGCAGTCTGGGTTGTTCCTTTCCAAAATCTTACCGTGAAAACACTTTAGGGAAAAAAGAAACCTTAGCCATCATAAACCATTACTGTTAACACCCCAATAAAAAAGTGAATGTGAAAAAACAAAAAAAAAAGTTGGAGTAAGGGAAATTCCAGAAGCGTTCATCACTGACACATACGCACAGTGCGTGAGTCATATATCACGGTCCGTCCGCACTAGCTGGGCTTAACTCGGCCGCTGCCAACATCTCGTCTGCGGCTCACCGGGCCCCTGAGACTTGAAGCAGAGCTTCCTGTACGGGGACTGGGGCTTGATTCAGTGCACAGACAGACATGCATGAGCGAGAAAGCACTACATAACACCCCCGGGCTCTAGCAAGAATCTCTGCAGCCAAAAAGTCCCACATTAGGGGACTGTATAAATATTTTCTTTCCCTTTTCTTGCTCTCGACGTCTGTACGAAAATGCCTTGAGGTGTTTTTTCCCTGTAGAGAACCTGGATATTGTTGTAGGTTATATGACCGCAACTGATTAGATAAACAAATAAACTTAATTATACATAAAAGCAATTTATCTTAAAAGTCAGTGTAAATTTTACCTTTTTTTTTTCTTTTTTTTTTACACTCTTTACGTAATTGGGTGTTCCTTCAACTTCGGGCACTGTTATGTCCCAGTGGTTGAGCTTTATTAAAATTTTAATATTTAAACATTATTTTTGTTATATGAATGTCCTCCCTGGAAATTGCTTTCATACACTGTAAAAAATAGTTTTCATTAATTTTTATCACAACATTTTTTCTTTTGTCAAATCAATTTAGATTAATTTGGTTCAGATAACATAATATTTTGAGTTTCTGTTCTAAACCAATCGCCTTCATTGTATTAACTCAAAATTTTAATTTCAATGAACTCAAATTCTAAGGCAACCAGGAAACTTACTTTTTAAAGTGAAACTAACAATTTGTTTTTAACTGTACCTTCATCATTTATTTTTGCTTCTTTTCAAATTACTTTTATGTATCGATTTTGTTTTACCCACATCACAAACAGACTTTCAATACTTAACTATAACCCATTCTTAAATTATGAATTACTACATTAAAAAAATTCTGAACCAAACAAAGTATTACAGTAAATACACCATTTTAATATTTATATGTGTGATTGTCATACATTTTCAAAAATTACAGCTGTCATTTCCACCACAAACAAGAATTTGGCCTTAATATTTTCCCCCTAAAATTGAGTTACCTTGAGACATGTAATGTGTGAAGAATTAAGGTAAACTTTACTTGTAAGTGGAATATTTAAATTAATATAATTGTATTAATATTTTACAGAATGTTTTCTGTAAATCTTATTTTATTAATATAAAATAGTAATTACGACAAGCCATAATAATGTCAAATTATGCAAAAAAATTCAAACTAATATTATATAATTGTTAATCTAGGATACATAAAAAGAAACAAATTTAGCCTTAGCAAGACAAAGGAGTCGTCCATGCTATATTAATACATAAATTGAGATGTGGTGAAAATGACACTGTGGTGGAAACGGTCATGGTGTTTCAGAAACAGTTACAAAAATTACATAATTATACCGTGAGGCACTAGTGGACACATTAAATCAGCTAGTAAGACTGTAAAAAGTCTGTTTTCAGAGAGTTTACTTTCTAAGTCCACAGGGCCAAAAGTACTTATTGTTGAAGAAACACCCAGTTGTGCATTTAAAAACAAATGTAATCATTTAGTTGCAGTAATTCGCCTACCTCACCAGTTAGCAGCTACTAAAGGTTTTGCTTACAATGCGAACATGTAATCCAAGCTCTTTTCTGAAAGCTGTGGTCATTTGTGCAAATGGTTTCTTCTTTCAGGAACAGTAGCAGAAAGAGAAAACGACCAGCATGCTAAAAGGAGCTGGGAAGTGCACATCGGTATGTAAAGGATCTCCCCGCAGCTGAAATGGTAAGACAGCATGAGGTTGAGTTGTGCAATGGCCCTTGACCATCATAAAAGGCAGCTGAAATTACATCCTTTGATTTATATACTAAGAAGACAAACTTCGAATAATTATAAATATAGACATGCAAACAGAGTACGAGCTGCTTTCTCTGTCAAACACAGAGAATCCGTACATACTCTGTTCTGAAATACAGCTTAGGTTGACCTCTAACAGAAACCAAACAAACACGATGTTTGTGTGGTTTATTTTAATTTCAGCTCAATTGTTCGCAGGGCACATTTAAATTATAGTTTGATTAGAGCTCAGGAGAAGGAACTGTAAATTCTGTTCTCCTTGAATGTTTGCTGCGATTCCTCTAAAATGGGAAATATTGATCAGCGTGATTTCCCTGGGCACCCAAAGATTGGAGAGAGAGAGATAACTTAAGACACCTAACAAAACAAAATAAAGCAACAAAGCCTCAAGACATGGAAGGGCCATAAAAATGTGATGTTAAAAGCTTAAAAGTCATTGTTGAAATCAATAAATAAGATCATTGAAAAGATCACTGCATGCATGGACACAACCTACACAATCATATCCAGGATCACTCGATTTTAACTACTATAGAAATACGTCTCCACAGGAAAACATTGAGCATCAAGCTTGCAGACCGATTACAAAATCATACAAAAAGCTAATAAGAGTTTCACTGTCCTAAGTTCAAACAGTCTGGCAAGTCTACAAAAGAGCATATCATGTGCAGACACATCAGCCTCAATGTGCATTTGATCAAAGAGGCTGATTTTCGTGGTGCCAATCAATACATTCAATCAGCTTTGCCGTGGATGCTTGTCTTGGCTGAACTTGAATAGAGACACATTTTTTTCATTGTTTATTTTCCCTCCCTCTCAGACAGATGAGCTTGCATGAAAGGCATCAGCTTGACAAGTGCAGGTAAAGGATGGCCAGACAATTGCTTGGGAATCAGGCAGTTGTTGATTTTACATTATTAATTAGAGACGTGCAAGGCCATCGGGGCCCCCGGTGCCATGGGAACGGGTCATTATCATAGAGCGCCGCACAGCGTACCACGCACATTGATTGACGTGCCGAAGGCTGAATTGATTGTTAGGAAGCACAATCGATGTGTATCAACCAATGGGATCCTTTCTTAAAGTTTAAAGCTTTAACCCTTTGCTAAAGGTGCAGACAATTTCAGCGAATTTTGCAGACAAAAAAAGTTAATTGTCTATTATAAAATAATGCCTGAAGCAAATCTCACACAGAAGTCACTTTGATCGCAAGGATTCCTATAGAGTGGTGCACGTATGATGTCAGAACCCGGAAGACTAATTCGCCGCTGGTTCCTTCGAGATTTTCCTATGGGGTTTTATAATGGGATTTTTCGATTTATGTGTAAGATAAAGCCAGTGGTAAGCATAACTTGACTATACTTTGACGTTTTGTTCTACAATGTAAATTACACACACATTGTGAAAACATGAATTATGAAAATGTACGTTTTTAATAAGTAACTCGATTAGACAGAAAGTATCCGTCAAAGTATCATCAAGTTATGTTTACCACAGGTTTTATTTTACTCATAAATTTAAAAACCCCATTATAAAACCCCAAAAAATCTCAAAGGAACAAGCAGCGAATTAGACTTCCGGGTTCTGACGTCATACCTGTACCACTCTATTGAAGTGACTATTGAATTTTGCCAACAAACAAATTGTCCAAACAATGGTAGACATGACTGCACCTTAACTCAGAAAACAGAAACTCTCGGTCTAATGTACTTGAACTGTAGCTAATACACTGAAATACAACAAAACCAATACATTTTTGCATAGAGGTTGGGAGGGGTTATGAGTGTAAACTAGTTATCCGTCTACTCACTAGCTGATTAGTGAGACTGAGTAGTTTTTTTGTTTTTTTCTTTAAGTTATGATTAGCTTTATGTTATTTAGTTAAGACACTAGCAGTGTGCTGTGCTTCCGCTGTTAGCCAGGTTGAGTAAAACTCTTTTGGAAAAGCCGTTTAAAGTTTTTTTAAAACACCATGAATACAGCTATATATAGACATATGTAATTGGTCTTGTGTTGTGCTGGTTTTTGAGAGTTCTGCCATGAGCATTGGATTTTTAGACTGGTGTGTCGAATTCAAAAATATTCCAACACTGAAAAATATGACCCCTGCAATCTGTTCCATTCGATTACATCAAGAAATGTTTTAACACAAGAATGTTTGTCTTGTGTAAATGCCCCACTAGAAAACATGTCTGCCAGGTCAGGTGATCCTGAAACCAGACTACTTATTCAGGGCTTTCTTAAGATCAATTTGTTGACTGGTCATTTAGGTGACTTAGCACATTCCCCAAATCATCACCACCAGTGAGACATAATTACATTTCCAATAAAACCCACACTGAACAGCCGAGGTAAAATAAACGCTGTGAACATGCGGCATTTCTACTTTGAGAGACTTGTTATAAAACAGAACGGCCGGGGCACTGAGCAGCTGGCATCAGCCAAACACTTCTACTGAGACCAGTGCCAGTTTCCAATCGCCCTAAGCGCCAACCCCGCGCCAAGCCTGTAAACAGCCTTTATCAGCAGTAATGGTGGCATAATCCCAGCTAAAGAGGAAGCGGCATATGGCCCAGGCTTTACAAATGCAATCCCAACAAAGTAACGGGACTCACAGAGGAGGGGTTAACAGTAATGACCATTTAAACAAAACTGTGTCAACACTTTATTTATTTATTATTTTTACATTGATTTACTCAGCCACATGTTGTTCCAAACCTAAACCCAATAGTGACCAAAAGGCTTTCAAGCTGAAAAAACTAATCCCAAGAGTAGTCCATATGACTAATACACTATATTTCAAGTCTTCTGATGCCAAACAATATTAAAATTGACAGGCATGGTCACCATTCACTTTCAAGATATAGAAAAGTGCAGCTTGGACATTATGCTAAACTTCTTTTATTTTTGTTTTCCACAGAAAAAAAAAAAGCCATACAGGTTTGGAAAGACATGAGGGTGAGAACATTTTATTTTTGGAAAAACTCTTCCGTTAACCATCAGAATATGTAATAGTTTTATAAAGCTAAATCGTATGAAAAGTTGACAGTATAAAGTAAACATCACATGCTGACTAAAACTAGAGCTTTGCGTTTCTCAATATCAACTGCCTAACCAAATCCAGCACAACAGAGGATTCAATCACTTTCTACTGCCTCTGCACATTTGATTAAGATGTATCTTCAATAAGTCAGACTGACAGTAGTCTGCTCTGATGTGCGAAGCATTGCGCTGCTGAATCTATATCTGTATTGTCAGCTTTCTCTGGATCCCTCCTTCATTAAACCCATCAAGCTTTCCTTTTTGATCACAAGTCCAGGAAGATGGATCTTCAGCCGTGGGATGGCGGGCACTTGCCAAGTCCTTTTCTAAACACCCCACCCCCAGCGCACGTACCTTTTCCCATTGATTTTTTTCTCAGCGACTGCCACCATTCATTGTTTGTGACATTCTACTGTCGACTCTTTAACACCCGTCAACCAAATCAATTTCATATTTTTTGTCAACGTCTGGCTAGAGGATGGTTCCTATTTGAAAGGACTGACGTCTGATTTAGGATGTTGATTTTCAGCAACAGTTTTAGCCTTGAGTTTTATGAGATTTGTAAAGTCAGCCAAAGGTGTTGGTTTAAAAATACATAATGGAGCGGAAAATGTTTTTTAAAGCATTTTCAACTTATCCAAGTCTGTCGCTTTGCCGCAGCATGTGTCTTTCAGTCAGGTTATTACATTAGAAGAATGACAGGAATGATCGTCCAAACTGACCTTGACGCTTCCTGAGAAATTTCTTGGGCTAATATTTGATAAGGACATTAAGAGAGATGGGTAAAGAGATGAATATTCTTCAGTCAGCACGCTACGCCTGGAGACAGACTCTGAGGGGGGATATACAGGTCGCTCCGGGTACGTGCTGGTCACTCTTAGTTGTCAGGACTGATTTATTGCCTCCTAGCTGTTCAATTTCGCATTTCGTCCTCGTCATATCCCTGCCTCGTGATCATTCGCCGCTGACCCTTGTAGGGCAGCCCGGGAATATTGATAAAACAATTATCTGCTCGCCGTTCATTTGATTTTCCATTTCAATTACGGATTGGAGAAGGCAAAAAGAAAAAGATTGCGCCATTGATTTTTTTTCTCCCTTCTTCCCCTTGCCCTCTCTCTCTTTCTTTCTGATGGTGTTTTTCAAGTGACATGACATGAATGCATGGGCTGTGCTCTTCATGTATGTAGTATTTAGTCTTTTCACATTCGTAGTATTATGCTACATTGCTTCAATACAGGGTGTATATATTATTTTATAAATTGTACACACACCCACACACAGTATAATATATATTTGAAAGCAAGAAAGCCCAAGTGAATGAGAGAGCATAACAACACACACAAAAAGGGAGACAGGGATGAGAGTAATTCCCTTCATATCATCCACAGCAGAGCTGCTCTAAGCACTCGTTCACCTCTCTCAATCACACGTCTCACATGAATGCAGACATGGTGTTACACAAAAGAGAGGGCAGCTTTAATCTCCTCATCTCTCAACCAATGTCTGCTGTGGAGAGATAAAGAGGAGGAGTGGCTATCCCTAAAGACAGGGGAAGATGTCTGCTATAGAGCCTGCACATGGCCTGACACCAGGAGGGAGATCTCTACGCTTACTCCAGACTGGGAGGCCTGTTTATGAAAGTTCTTAACGAAACACCACTGTAATCGTATATTGGGGAAACATTATTTTCTTGTTCTTTAAACCAGGGGGTTTCAAAATGTAGTTTAAAAATCTATAATCTAAATTAAAAATCTAAAAACAAATGTACAAAATAAAAAATTATTACTAACCATTGTCGGACACACTTTACTTTAGGGTCCAATTATCACTATTAACTAACCATTAACTATGACTTTTGCCTCAGTAAACTCCTAATTACTGCTTATTAGTAGTTAGTAAGGTATTTGTAAAGTTTAGGTATTGGGTAGGATTAAGGGATGTAGAATATGGTCATGCAGAATAAGGCATTAATAAGTACTAATAAACAGCCAATATCCTAGTAATATCAAAGTCATTTTACTCAGCAGCCATCTTTGAAACGCATGCAAGTGCAGCTCCTATCTCTTTGAATGGGGAAACATCAAATTCTCCAAAGCTGTTCGCTAAGCTTTCGATTAAATTTCATATTTGAGATCACCAATGAAATCTGAAACAACATAAACCAAGGAAACAACATAAATTTTGTTTCTAAACACTCAAATCATGACAAAAAAAAAACTGTATTTTTCCTGGATTAAGCTAATGTGCATGCGCAGTCCTAAGAACGCGTCTCTATAAGAAGTGCGCATCTGACTATTTTTAGGAACCGGAACTTCTAACGGCCACTGCAGTGAAGCGACGGATTTATCAATCGGCGATTGGCTCTTATCTAGAAGACGGGACTTATTCCGCCATATTGCCTGTTGCACTTTCTCCCATTCATAATAACACAAGTGCACCGTCTTTCTATTTATAAAGTCTTTGGTAATATGCATTCTAATAAGGAACTAGATAATAGTGAGAATTGGACCCTCAACTAAAATGTTACCCTATTGTTTTTAGTTAACCAGATACAGTTTCAGGAATCACAAAATTAATTTTGGTAAATGTAATTTATCAATACTCCCAGTTTCTGTACATAAATAAAGTTTGAAAACAGAAGCTTTGTCATAATTACAGCAAAAATACCAGACCCTATAGGGTTCCTTCGAGTCAAAAAGGTTGAGAACCACCATTCTTCATCTAACAATAACAGTGGGGAAAAATGATACCATGTCAACTTAATTTAAAGTAAATATTTCTAAGTTAATATCTGAATAATTTGATTTGGCTTCAATTCAGTAACAATCCAAAAGCCAATTATTCAACTTAGAAAACAACATGTTTTTCTCCAACAATATAAATGGGTCTTTATTCAAGAAAATATTTAGCAGACCCTATATTTTAGGAAGTTCCTTTGAAGAGCCTATAATGAAACATCAACCATATGGCCAACTCAAGAACTCTATGCAGCGAAAATATGGTTCTTGACAAGAATAGGGCTTCAGCTGAACCTAAAGTGCTGCAAAAAAACACTCAAGCACATTTAACACTTCATTTAAGTGTGTGAGGTAAATCTCTTTGAAAGAAGTGATATGGCAACACAGCTCAGTACATCAAACTCAAAGACATCAAGCCTTACATTGATTGGAATCGCAGAATTGTTTGGATTCGAGCACTTTGAAATCAAATCAAACTCTAACTTTTGAAACAGAGCAGTGGCGTCAGATGAAAATAGAGAAGTACTTTAGTACTTTGACTTTCATATAAATGGAGAGAGAGAGAGAAGGCCATGAGAAGTGAGTTCATTACAGTATAAGACTCAATAGATTCTCTGTAAATGATTTGGAACATTGATAATGGGTTAAGGCCCAATGGGAATCATGCTCAAATAGCCCTGTGGGAGCCTGGGAAAATCTGCTTCAGCTGAAGTAGCCGGCTCCTCGCCAAAACCCTCAGCCCAGGAGGAGTGGAGGGGCACGGTTTGTGTGTGCGAGAGAGAAAGAGAGAAAGACAGAAAGAGAGAGAGAGAGAAATATCTGCACATGCATCGAGAGAGCTTTTCACAAGGTGAACTCAAGAAGAGAGATAAAAGAAAACATCCTCACTCTAGGAATCTTCAGTCAAGACTGCTATCCGGCTACAGCGTTGAACATGATCAGAGGGATCCACATACTGGAGGCCAGGACTGATGATAATGCAATGGCTGGTCAGTGATCCAGCACGGGCACTCCAACTGTACGCTCTTTCTCTTCCCACACACACACACACACACACTCCTCTTGCCCTGCGCTCCAGTGCACACTAACACCTCTGGGGGAATTCACATGAATGACCTTAAGGAAGTTTGGCTTTGATCAAAGTTTAAGCTGGGTAGCATAAAAGATCAGCATGTCCTTTGGATATACTGAAAATAAATTGCTTTCTTAATCAGTGTTTTGGTCTGGTTTTCCAGTAAAAAACTTAAGTCATTTATGACTTGTGTTCAAAGAATCTTAATGGAGTACATTTTTAACTCCTTTAGCTTCAATTTTGCTTCAAGTAAATTTACTTAGTTAAGGATATTTTAGCAAACAAGACAAGAATACTGATTAAGAAACTGATTTTCATTGTGAAACTCTTCCTTAAGATCTTTGGAAAGGAGAAACTCCCAGAACCGCACTTAAAGTTCCCCTCCAAAACAGGATTACCCACAGCAATTACGCTAATGAACTAGCTAATGTAACAAAGCATAAAGATCTGTCCTCTCCAGACCTCTTCTCTGTTTCATTATGGCTGTTTTGAAACACTTAACTCAGGACAAGACCGGGCCATTGCGCTGTTTATCCGGGCCGTAATGTTAAACATATGCCGAGTATTGAATATCATAGGGGCCTTGGTGCTCAGTTTCAAAGCAGTCCTTCAAAGTGACATTTCATGTTGTCATACTCTCATGTTGGTGTTTTCCTTGATGATACAGGAAATGATTTCATAAATTTGCAGAGCACAATGGAGCGCTTTGTCCGAGATGGTCCTCTGTAAAATAACACTTCCTCCGCGGTCGCTGAGACACAGAGAGTACTCTTGTTTTAAAACTGTGCATGAGGAGGAGAGATTGAAAAAGAGAGCCAGGGCCCGACGTCCATTTGTATGGCTGTGAGTTTTATTGTTCTCACGGCCCCCTCGAAACGTCCCACCTCTTCTACCCCCACACACACAAACACACTTCCCAGCTCCTGATTCAACTCTTCTGTTCTACTCATGGCTGCCTTTTTCATTTAAACACATTATCGGGCCCCAAATTTCACTCCAATATCACCTCATCTCTCCATAGTACATTAACCCTTGCCAATTGCATTCCAAACGACCCCATTACAGTCTGCTTTCAGACTCTGCAGTAATTCTGCCCCATTCACGACACACACACACATCCTCATTCCATGTTCCGCACCCCTGTTGAGGCGTATGGCCGCTGACCACAGAAACACATACGAGCAAGGCATAGCAGGTGTCATGAGCGTAGTTTAATGAACAATCAAAAGTGAAACAGTTTTCGCATTCACAGTTGGAAACGTCAGTGTGCGCAGTAGGGGTGTGACGAGATCTCGTGTCACGAGATCTCACGAGACTAAAATGTGACGAGATTTCTCGTCGAGGCGAAAAGTAGTCTCGTGATGTTGCCATGACAGAGTGGTTAGGATGATTAGGAGAGAATATGCCACCGCTACGTTTAGATTGCGCCTCCACTATCGTTTTGCTTTGTATTTAAATAAAAAAACATTTAATTCAGTTGGATAACGGTCGCCGCCGCTCCATATTCACAGAGTACGCGCGATCACGAAAGTGAAAGTAAACGCGAGCGCGCATTCAAACGCGATTTCAATACCCCGCATTTAAGCGGCTCCCTGATGAATGCAAATATCTCTCAATATGAAAGCTATTTTAGGCTAGGCAGTGTAGTTGTAACCATCTCTTAGCTCTATATCAAAGGAAAATTTGGTCTTATTTGCACTTTGAATATTGAGAGAGTGCGATTATGGTTGCACTTATTGTAAAGTGTTACCATAAAAACGAATAACAGTTTTCTCTTAATCTTATTAAGCACAAACAGTAAGGTTTCATTTGTTAACATCAGTTTATGCACTGTGAACTATCATGAACTAACAATGAATGACTATTTTTATTAACTAACAAACAAAGATTAATAAATACTGTAGCAAATATATTGCTCATTATTAGTTGATGTTGGTTAATACATTAATGTTAATAAATGAGACCTTATTGTAAAGTGTTACCAATTTTATTTATACTGTTTTTATTTCTATGATCAGTTTGTGGAAAGCAGTTCAGTTAGGAGGTCAAAAGTTGTAGAAGCTCATAAATCATGTACAGCAAGGTCTGAAGAGACTGAAATCATACAGAAGAGAAGTCAGTTAGTGGCAAAACCTTTTACAGTACTTGAGTATTGTTGTCTTTTACTGCATATGATAATTCATACTCAGAAAGTAGAACTGAAATGACATTCATTACAAAATGATTAGTTAAAACATTTCAAATACACCTGCAGAATATTTTTTCTAGTCATGTATTTCGCTATCTTGTCTCGTCTTGGGAACTCAATCTCGAGTCTCGTCTCGTCTCGTAAGATACCTGTCTCGTCACACCCCTAGTGCACAGTCATCAGAAGTAGGAATGTGCCAAGTTTGTGTTGGATTTCATAATGTATACTAGCCTCTTTAAGATCTCCTTAAAAAATAAATTATGGTTTTTGAGGAAAACATTCGAGGATTTGAAGGTCCAAACTGCAGTTTCAATGCAGCTTCAAAGGACTCTACATGATCCCAACCGAGGAATAAGGGTCTTATCTAGCGAAACGATTGGCCATTTTCCAAAAAAAAAACATTTATATACTTTTTAACCACAAATGCTCATCTTGCACTAGCTCTGCGATGCACCGTGCATTACGTAATCATGTTGAAAAGGTCATGACTTATGTAGGCGGAAGTACCACGGTAGGGCAAAAAACTCCATCTCATTTTCTCCTCCAACTTCAAAATCGTCTAACATCATTGTTTTACCCTTTTTTTGTAAAGGCCGTTTGACATAGTCTTTGCACGTTCACTTTGTAAACACTTGCTCGGTACTTCCGCCTGTGTCACGCGCAACCTTTCCAACATGATTACGTAATGCGTGGCGCATTGCAGAGCAGTGCAAGATGAGCATTTGTGGTTAAAAAGTATATACATTTTTTTTTTTTTTTAAATGACGAATTGTTACGCTAGATAAGACCCTTATTCCTCGGCTAAGATCGTGTAGAGCCCTTTGAAGCTGCATTTAAACTCAAATTTGGACCTTCAACCCATTGGTAGCCGTTGAAGTCCACTATATAGAGAAAAATCCTGAAATGTTTTCCTCAAAAACCTCTCTTTTCGACTGAAGAAAGAAAGAAAAACATCTTGGATGGCATTGGAGTGAGTAAATTTTAATTCTGAAGTGAACTAATCCTTTAAACCTCTCAGTCACAGATGGGATGCTTGCTAACTATTGACAAACCTTCTGATTCATATTGCACACAAAAATGACAAGAGCTCACTCAAAACGACAATTTCCGTTCTGATTGGTTGGCTTTATGAAGTTTCTAGTAATGCACAGGTGCACAGGTTTTTATTAGTCTGATGAGAGAGAGAAAAATGCATTTACATGTTAACAGGCTGCTACATCTTGTTTTCTAGAACATTCCTTAAAAAAGGAGGCAAATTTATTTGAGAATTAAGCAACTTGGGCATCATTCCACCTTGTGTATGCCATACTGACTTATTTTTTGTCTTTGTCTGTCTTTCAGTCTTATGGCTTCAGACCTTTTCTTCTTTGGTTGTACATACTGTATAGGCCTACTGAATCTCCTGTTGTCTCTGCAGGTAAAGCGATTACAGATGTGTTCCATTGTCTATTTTTCGCTCTTCACAACTACATTGCGTTAAGCTACTAATGTGGCACCCAATGAGCATGAGGATTTTCTCACATGTTTTGTGAAATGTGCAGATCATATCATTTCAACATTATACCATACATAAACCACTTTCATTTTAGCAACAAACAACAAATTATACACTGAACAGTGCTTGCCTCATCAAATATTCATGTGTTTTGCATATCTGACTCTGCAAATATGCAAATAAGAACATTAACTCGAGGTTAACGAATGTATGGTGTGAAACCTCCAAACCAGAATATCAAAATAAATTCCTAAACATGGCTAACAGTGTGAAACATGTTGACGTCCTATTCCTCTCTAAGTGGGCGGTTCTTGGTCGCAATGTCAACCAGACTTTGGGCCAACAGTTGAAAGTCTGTCAGTGCTAGACTACCTCAAACCTAACCAAGTGTATTAGCTAGATCAAAGTGCCCTAAACGAGGTAGCCAATCAGAGCCGCTTCTGTCCACAGATCCGCATCTGACACAGCCGGAACTATCTCACGGGTACACCTCTCGCTCTTGATGCATTCAGATCGCCCCGTGGACAAAAAATAGAAATCCTCAGCCTTCCATTTGAATGATATTTTGAGCGTCAGAGCAGTGGAGGGTGGTGAGGGGACCTGGCATCTCCATACGCACCCTCACCTACAACCGCTCCCACCGGGGAGTGTGTGTCAGGAGCGCTCAACTCTCCCCGTACACACACTCGCGCACATACACATGTGCGGATGGGTGGGGAAAGCGGACCTGACAGTGATGTATTGCAACTGGTTGCAGGTGTCGAAGAGAGGAGCGAGACTCGACCAGTCATGGGTGGGTGGGCGAGAGAGAGGGATGTGAACCGCAAGAGAGGAAGAGAGAGAGATGCTCTGTAGGGAATGGAACTGATACCCCCCGTTTACAAGCTGACCCCCCTTCACTTCTTCTGTCCTTCTCTTGCTTTCCATGCTGTCTGACTTAGACTCCTATTACTGCCTTTCTCTATTTCTCTTTCCCAAATGCTCTATTTATTCA
>RJVU01027559.1:8205178-8248127 GCA_003731715.1 Anabarilius grahami | reverse complement strand
TTTCTGAATATAAAGGGTTGCATTCTTTGCTGAAATTTTGTGTTGAAATATCTAAAATACACTTTAAAATGCATATTATGGAGTGTGTGTATATGTGTGCGTGTATGTGTGCTCTATTTTTCCTCCACTCTATCTCTGTTCTCATCAGGCAGAGAGAATAATCAGGGCTCAGGAGACAGGAGGTTCAGTCATTAAATAAATTAACTCTGCTACACTACCATCCCTGAGCACCCCCGTGACTATGACCGTGCTCTGCATGCACACATATATGCACATACACACATATAATGCTCATAATATTTCCAGAAAAAAAGTCAAGTTAACTACCCGACGCAAGCAGGAAATTAGCAGACATACATAAGCTAAAATTATATGATAGGAATGTTACTGTACACCTCGCGTCACGTTGAAAGGGTCTCTAATTTGAGGAGGAAGTTAAGAAACGCCCTCTGCCCTTGGTGTACCATCTTCATTTGCATGTGATAGGATGCCTTACTCTACATGATTATATTAAAGGTTAGGAAAAATTAAGAAGTGATATATGAATGAACGAAAGAAAAAAAAAGCCTGATTTATCCTCTCATTTTACTCACACACTATATTTATATAGTTTTCAATTATATATAAAAAAGTAAAACAAGAGGGAAATATTTGTTAGAAACAAAATCAGCTTTTCTAGGAACAAAAAGGGATGTCAAGAGTCAAACTATTTTACAAGTTCATTACATCAATATTTGACATGTATTTTCCCTGTGAAATCTAAAAAACCCTCTTCAGCACTCATCTGTCTATTAAAGACAGCATTTTTTTTCCCTAAACTCATTGCTCCACTTCTAAAAACTCTCAACTCCTTGTAAGCCAGAAAAAAGAGTGAAAAATCTCAAACTGTGCCACGTAAAACAAATCGCTATCAATCATTCTGACAGAGCTGCCGCTTATTTGAGAGGCAAAAGTGAGCAAAAAATCTAGCTGTCAGCAGTGTGGCCAGTGTGAACCCACACTTTACATTTCTGCAGCTACGAGACTTCACTAAAGGCCTTCAATCGCAGGTACAGACCTGGTCTTCATGTTTTTCTGTTCTAATATGAAACATAAGGGATGAACAGCTTGATTAAAAATGCATGGCGTCTCTAGTAGTAACAGATAATGATACAGTGACTGCCGCATGTCATTGAATTTGGTTCACCTATTTCAACTTTGATGCGAAATGAAACCATGCACTGGAGGTTTAGTGATCAAAAAGAGGATTTGGTTATTATAGGGTGCATTTAAGATCTAAATCAAAGGGCGAATGCAAAGGTCTTATGAGTTCAACTTTTTTCACATGTCTGATGACCAAACAAAATGGTTAATGCATGAAAATAAATGCTCAATGATGGCAATAGAAATTCATCTGTATTTTGTAAGGATGGATCAGCCCGCGTCAGGACCCTGCTGTGCTGAGTGGAGTGGTGTGTGTATTGACAGGGATGAAAGTCTCAGGTCGCGGACATGCGGTTTCCTCTGCGTCTCGCTCTAAATAAGATTACTGCACCAGCCAGGAGAAGAGCAGAGTGCCAAGATCCCTGATTAAATGAATTAACAAGTAACTGAGGCGATGTCCCTGGGACCCTGCCACTGCCAGAGAGACAAAGAAGAGAGTGAAGGAAGAAAAACTGTGTGACAGTGATTAACCTCACTATCTTAACTCATATGAAGGCATGAATACATGGTGTGAACAAAATCAGATCTAGTCAGTGAATTGCAGTTTTACATATGAATGATTTTAACTAGGATCCAAAGTTAACTTTTGGCAGTTGAATTGAGAACATTTTCCAGCCATAAATATTACTTGTAGACCATAAAACTGGTTTAGATGTTTTTCATTGCATTAGCTCACAGTAACCCATATTTTATGTAGTCTGTGTCTTTTCTTTTGCTTTGTTTAGTTTTATTCCTATTTTTTCAAAAGATGAAAGGGCATGTCATATAAGCTGTTCTGGTTGGCATCTACATAAAGTGACATAAAATGCTGAAAATACCGTAAACTTTAAACGGACACATGACCTTTGACATCATCAACAACAACAGATACAGGAAGCATTTCTCCTCCTTTTTGAAAGCTGTTATCATAATTATACACAATTCTATGGTTAGCTGAATTTTAGAATTTGCATTTAGCATTATTTATCAGAACAGAACCTTCTCGACCTACAAGTTGAGAGCAATTGCCTAGATCACGTAAACTACTGTTTAAAAGTTTGGGGTCAGTAAGATATTATATCTTTTTGAAAGAAATTAATACTTTTATTAAGAGAGAAAGCATTAAATTAATCAAAAGTGAGAGTAAAACATATTTATAATGTCACAAAAAAATATTTTTCAAATAAATGCTGTTCTTTTGAACCTATTCATCAATAAATGCTGAAAAAAAGTTTCCACAAAACTATTAATCAGCACAACCATTTTCAACTTATATTTTTGATTATAAGAAATGTTTTCTGAGCACCAAATCAGCATATTAGAATGGTTTCTGAAGGATCATGTGACACTGAAGACTGGAGTAATGGCAGCTTTACCATCACAGGGATAATTTACATTTTAAAGTATGGCCAATAGAAAAAAAATTATATTTTATATTGCAAAACAATTTTTCACAACGGTACCGTTTTTACTGGGGTTTTTGTAGTTTTTTTGCCAAATAAATGCAGCCTTGGTGAGAGACTTTGTCAAAAACATTTAAAAAAATCCCAACCCCAATACCAACTTTTGAACAGTAGTATATATAGCGGCAAAATATGATGATTGAAAATCCCATATCATTCGACTGCTACTCGGAAGCGTCATTGGGACAATATCACAGCAAAGACCTCCGACCGACAATAACACGCAACACAGAGGATGGAGAAGTGAGAACAGGAAAGAAAATGGAAAGAAAGGCAGCAGGAAATAGCAATAATGTTCTCGAGGATGACCTCCACGTTGTGAGAGAATAAAAACCTGACCCTTTTCTTCTGCTGCTTTTCAATCCCCATCAAAGTGTAGCAGGAGGAAAGGAGAATGTTCCCCTACTCACTGCCATTAATCACCACTTTCCCAGGAGCTGAGTGCGTATTCATTTCTGTCATCCCAAACATCAGCAAGTATTGTTATGGTGCTGCTCACTCCTAATTCAAGCAGTACGCACTGGCCAGGTTTCATTAATGAGAGGAGAGGAGAGGAGAGGAGAGGATGTAAAGTTGCTTTTCAGAGCACACCGAGAGAAAGGGAAAGAGAGAGGGAGATAACCAGAGAGAGAAAGAGAGAGACTATCCCAGGGGCTCTGACACCAATTAAGCCATTTCACCATGAGCCCAGAACAGGATCTGCCCCCTCTCACTGAAACATGAGACAGCACCTAGCTCCGGCTGGCCCTGCGCCATCTTTCCGTTGCTTCAGCTTACAAAAATGAACTTCAAGGGCTTAGGGTGAAAAGACAAGCTCTGTTCCAAAACCTGCCTCGCTGCCTACTGCCTACACAGACAGCTGCCTTCCGACTATCATGGAACATCAGAAGTGACTGATTTGGAACTTTCTAAGTGTTCGACACATCTGTCTGGAACATAAATAGCGATCACTCGACTGGCAATTGATTTCAAGTTTGAAGTTGGCATGTTGCTAAACTAATGGAGCACTACTCTAAAAACCATTAAATAGCACAGATGAATGTTGCAGGGTAAAATAATTTATTTTTAATCACTGTAAAACATTATTTTCATGACTTATCACATTTTTTCAAATCAATTTGTCAAATCAACTTAGATAATTAATGTGGTTCAGATAACATAATATTTTGAGTTTATGTTGATTAAACCAATCGCATTCATTGTATTAACAAAATTTTTTAATTTCCATGAACTCAAAATTTTAAGGCAACCAGGTAACTTACTGTTTTTTTGTAAGCTAAACCAACAATTCTTTTTTACAGTGTGAACTAATTCTATCCATACACCACTGTTCATGAATTTTGAATAAGATTTTTTTTTTAAAGAAATTAATACTTTTATTCAGCAAGGACACAGTACACTGATCAAAAGAGACAGTAAAGACATCTAATATGTTATAAAAGATTTATATTTTGAAAGAAATGCGGTTCTTTTGAACCTTCTATATATATTCATCAAAGAATTCAGAAAAAAAATGTATCACTTTGCTCAAAAAAAATTAAGCAATTATTAAAACTGTTTTTAACATTGATAATAATAAGAAATGTTTTCTAAGCACCATATTAGAATATTAGAGTGATTTCTGAAGGATCATTTGATTCGGTTGATGAAAATTCAGCTTTGCTATCACAGGAATAAAATATATTTTAAAATATATTAATGCATAAATAAACAGTCATTTTAAATTGTAATAATATTTCACTATATTACTGTTTCACTGTATTTTTTGTATCAAATCAATGCCGACTTGGTGAGCATAAGAGACTTATTTCAAAAACATTAAAAACATCTTTAGCCCAAACTATTCTGCAGAGTTTATATCTTTGAATAATAAAAATGCACAATTCTGATGGCCACTTTTGGAACAGCCTTTGCGTCGGAATGATGACTTAAAATGCTGCCTATGTAGGCAGCTCACTAGATACTCTTGAGAAAAAGAATGTTACATTTAGTTGAGGCTTTCTGGATTGTTTAACTGATGGGATGTATAAAGATGGAAGAGTTTGACAGAGGAGCATTCCTTCTAGCACCGTTAGCAACACGTAGCGTAAATCTCGTTCAGTCAGGAGTTAAACAGTTTACTCTCTGTGAGATACTTTGTTCTTGTTTCCTCAACCAAGACTGAAAATGTCCCCATGGTTGCAAAACCACAAACATTAGCATTTAACTTTTCGGTTATAATAGCGGGTTGGCTTTAAAACTTCCTGTCAACTGCGTGAGGGTCATTTATTCATGGGAGTGTATGTTTAACTGGGGAAAAAAGGGACATTAAATGTGAGCATTAACCGAAAACGCCACAGTCAATGTGAGCAATGGCATTAGGCTGGATTCTTGATGTTAAATAAATAAGTGCAAATCAATCGATATATAACCCCTCCAGCGATTAAATCCAAGGAATGCCTAGTAGTCGATTTTTAGAAACCACTCCTGAGGACGCTGCCCTGCTAGCTTTCGGACATTTACGTCTGCTTATAGGTTTTTTTTAGCCGCTGCTCCGTGCAGACGAAGCGAGGCCTGTCAAGGCCGCGGCAGAATAACGCCAGCTTTGTTATGAATTAAATATTAGAAATCTTAACACAGCAGCCAATAAGAATTATTTGCCTTGTTAAAGCAGCAGAAGACGATGATTAAAATTTCATTGCGTTGCAGTCTTTTTCCCATTTCTGCTTTCAATATATCATTCTAACGTATGAAATGCTGAAGGAACAATGGCACAGGGACTTCATTTGAGGAATGCAAATAGGAAGAGGGGAGGATAGAGCAGTGCTGTGGGGAGAATAAGACCCTGAAATGCTGCTTTAGGCTAAAAAAAAATAAAACAGGCTTATACTTGAGTCTAATTTACCATTAAAAGGACACGATTGGATTTCTACACACATCAGGCAAACTGATCTGGGCTCTAAAAATGCATCGGCCAATATTATGTGCATATTTGCAAGATATTCTGAACACATTCCACACGTAAACTGCTTTTAAAATCTCAAATTTTGCAAAGAGAGAGTAAACTTAGCAAACCAGAATATTCATGCAATTATAACCAAAATTTGAACTTTATGAGATTGAATGAAAATAAAATTACAAATTTAAATAAATATCCAACCAACCGACGCCACTGATTAAACTCAACCATATAATTGCTACAAAAAGGATTCCAAATAAAAGATACAGAAAAATAGCAGTAGTTCCGCCCATGAAAGGCAAGTGTGCATCGACAAACCCTGCATATTACACATATGAGGACAGTGCATGAGGAAGTATATGGACTTGCATCCTCTGCCCCTTGAGAAAATCTCACTACTGAAACAGAGGAGGCTAATGAAATGGAGATCTATAAATAGCGATGTCATTACAATGAGAGGACCACTCTACTCCCCTTCCCTCCCACCTGACCCTTTTTGTGCTAATAAGCATTCTGACAGTGATGCAGGTTCTGTTGGATAGCCGAGCAGAGTCGAGGTCCTGCGACCAGAGTGGCATCTGTGACCCAAGAAAACCAAGTACTTGGACATTACCTCAGTGGGCGATTGTAAAGATTCTGAGACAGAATTGTGTAATGCACTGGAATTGTGTAATCACCTGCAAAATTTATAATCATGCCAGAGTTATTTGCAGGTCTGCAAGAGTAGTGGAGGTGGAATAATTGTAAGTACTCCACAATTGTAGTTTACAGTTCTCCAGGTGGTTCTTGAAACCTAAATCTTGAAACGCCCAATGATTTTACAGTAACATTTTCTTAATTTCAAGGACTCTCATCTTTGTTTGACCTTTGGTCAATCCAATGACCCCAATCATGCTTGAAAAATGCTTACCCTCATCTACATTTAAATCTTTTTCCATACCTTGAATTCATTGTGCCAGTGTGCTGTCCATGTGTTAAGTTTTTAAACGGTTTTATGCTCTATAGAATCATCCGAATCAGTTTTGTCTTTCTACCATAAATTAACCACATTCTGAGAAATACATTTTAAGATATATGTACAAATGATTAAAAAAAAAAATTCTATATAAGTCTAAGAACCCCCTACAGTACCTTCATGGGCCTCCATGGAGTTCTTGGTTGAAAACCCTGGCTTTATTTTAGTGCCTTGTTGAACGTAAATCAGTGTAACACAACACTGAGAATAATTCAAGAGAAAAAAGGCTTTATTTCCATTACTGGATGCAGTACCACCGCTTGCAATATCGAAAATATCTATATAAAACTGCACATAACAGCCCATGAACCTAGTGTCAATAACAAATGGGACCTGTGTTAGACAGCGGCGTATGAATTGAGTTACACAAATATCATATCCAGAACGTTTGGCCAACGTTAGCATTGCTCATCGCATCACGGTTTGCTCCGTATGCGACACAAACACTGCTGTGGGTGGATGGGTGTTTCACAGCTTTTACGCCCTGGTGACAAAATTATTGATGACAACGCATCACAAATTGCACTTATTTCATATACAGATGACAGGGCGAGGGGGGGGGATGTAAAATATTAAAACAGCAGCGCCGGGTGGGAACATTTACTTTTTTTAAATGAAAATTTAATGTTTCAATACAGAGCACAATTTAGTTAAACGGCAAAGGATAGCTGACAATTCAAAGGTGATGTGAGATTCATCAGAGGTTTGCGCCAGCCACCTCATCTGAGGAACGCGTTTGTATGTATATAGAGAGCATTTATGTAACGCCGGTTAAGGTGTAGGTCAAGCATCAAGGGGGGAAAAAACTTTTTTTCAAAAAAAAAAAAAAAAAAATCATTATATAGCATTTTGAATTAGTGTAGTTTTTATAAGTCAAAATAAAACAATGAGCCAAAAGTGGCTGTGGAAATCCTGCTCTGATTGGCCATGAATTTCAAAAGATCCATATCAACTATTTCATGTCCACTTCCTCAAATACAGGCTACAGAAGCAATCTGAAGTCAGAGATAATTAAATGAAACATGAGCTCATCTTAGACTGGGTAGAACAGGGAAGGGGTTGGCAGTGTGTATGTCTGTGTGTGTGAGCGTCAAGGAGTCAAGAGGCAATTTATGAATAAGACAAGCAAAATAAAAACAATGTCACTAACAGCCGTACAGATTCTGGGGAAGTAAACATTCTCTCTCCTAATGCACAGACCACATACTGAGAAACACTGCAGTGGATTATTAAAGTCACACTTTCTATCAAGACACTATGCCTTTTATTGAACCCAAAGGAGATTCACAATCACTGAAAAAGTCTAAGTGTTATCTATAGCTCTAGACGCGCTGAGCCTTGGTGCTTATGTGGGAAAAACAGATTTGAATCTAACCTGCAACATGTCCTGTTTTCAATTCCTTGACTGTGTCTCAATAAAAACACAAGCCAGAGCCATTCCAATAGCATTTTTTCATATAAGAAACAGCATTTTCACCAGCTCTGCTATTGCTAAAGGTCTATTTGCATGTACATTCGGGACATTTCCTAATAAACCTGCCAAAATGTTATGCCATAAAAGGCTTATTTGCATAGCTAATGTGCTACACAAAACGTAAACAAAAAAAAATGTACAAAAAAACAACAACTATGGATCTGTTTTTCACAAAACCTCAGACAAAGACTATGGCGGATAAGTACAGTGAGAAATCATACTGATGTACATAGAAGCATTATTTGTGCAGCAAAGCCTTTGCCATATGCAACAAGAAGTAGATTAGCCTCATATATGTAAAAATATGTCTGAAAAGATACAGAATGGGAACATTTGTTCGAAAAAAAAAGACAAATGCTCAAAGCGTGTGCAACCCTGTGATTACAGATTTTCTCCTCTCCTTTTTTTTTGCATTCTTTTTACCTTTCACCAGCCTGACATCCATCCGTACCCTCTCTCTTTCTTTTGTTAATTCCTTCATCTGCTTTTTCTTTTCCATACCCACCTTCTACCGGAAAAAAGCAAAGGGTTTTACGACACTGTAAGGAAGATAGCAGTCACTCTTCCTCGATTTCAAACATAAAGTCTAGTAATGGAAAGAAACAGAGAAAGAGAGAGAAGGACAGAGAGATAAAGAGAGAGAGAGAGGCCACGGCATTCAGGAGTCCAGGCGCCCTGCTGAGCAGAAGCCATTCTGCCTTACACTATCTTGTCACTGCAGACGCATCGCTGGGGCAGACGGGAACAAAAAGCAGCCCAAAGTCAATTGTCTCCACTGCTGAATGGCTTTCTATTGCAGGCTGCATACATTTACTCAGGCATTCGTAGAAAAAAAAAAAAGCTTTTGCTATTGTAACTAAAGGCGAGAGAGGAGGGCGACACTCACTAATATTTACTTTGGATCGTAATGACCGTGCTCATGATGATGTCATAAAGAGACTGAGACGCACGGCTTTCCACCTACACAAATATGGATCACAAGCCAGAGTCAATTTTTCATAGTTTCATGGTTAAGTGCTCCTTTGTTATTTCGTAATTAGCAAACAATTAATGAGTATGTTCTCTCATTAATTAATAATCTGTAATTATGGAGTATTAAAATAAGCCGTCACATTCATAATAATCCAATCAATTGATATTGAAAATATCACTTTCCTATTATTTTACCTGCTATTATTTAAAAATAGAAATATATATAACAATAACAATTCAAGTAATAACAACAATAACCAAGCAGATGTCAAATTAACTTCAGGCTAGATTTAGTTGGCTCATTACCGCTTTGTCGGGGCGCCTCAAAATGAATGGTCCCCGAGGGTTTAAGAAACGCTTACTCTAGAAATCCTTGCATTCCATTTTTTCAAGGTAATGCTTTTAGCCGGCCTCGCATGTGGTTAATTACGATGGTGCCTACAAATTAATTCAACCGGTTCAGAGTGCACAAAGAAGGGTCTCGCCGCGGATGCACAAATAACAACACACAGTTCTGAAAAATAGCGTACGTGTGCATGTGTGTGTGTGTGTGTGCGTGTGAGGGGAACAGCGCAGCGGGGGCCACACTGCCGGCTTCCTGCAGTCTCTCCTCCAGACCTCCCGTTTCTGAACTTGATGAGTCAAAGGTCAGAAAAACAACAAGTCAATAGGCAGGCAGCCGCCGCCGAGGCAGCAAACAAGAGAAGAGGAGAGAAACCGAGAGAGAAAGAGGAGCCTATGATTTTGGCCCTGTAATAGTTTTCTGTAATCTCTCTGTATTGATTAAACCTCACTTCAGAAAGGAGTGTTGCTTCGGAGCACACCTAACCCCCCCTTCTTTCTTTCTCTCTTTCCTGGTCAGAAATGCCATATGGAGGTAATCTTTCACCTTTGTTATTCCTCGCTGCTCCCGCTGCATCTGCCACTGCTGCCGCCAGCCCTGCTCTCTACCGGCGGAGAGAAAGCAAACAACCCAAACACACACACACACACACACTCTGTCTGATTAGCACACAGTCAACCCAGCAGAGGTCTTCCTCAATTCACTGCTCCACTTCTGTATTCCCTCTCGAAACAAACTAGACAAGTTTATTCTCCACACGTTAAGGCTTCTTTCACCCTTTGTGCTGGGATTTCTCCATCCCTGTAGCCCAGATGCATTATAAGTTAATGCCACCATAGAAATTAAACTAAAAACATCTGATTTGTTAATTATGCTACCCAATAAACTGACCAGATCATGTTAGCGGGAGTGGGTGACATTGTATAATGGAGTTATAATGATTATGCAGAAAAAAATCTTTTAAAAAAAATGGCAGTGAACGCCACACACTTAAGAGACTTCGGAAAATCAGATACCTAAAAAATGAAAAGGGAAAGAGGGAGAGACTGAGAAAGAAAAAAAACAGCATCTGCTAACAAAAAAATGATTTTCAAGCATTCTGCCACATTCCCTTCATTTGATTCATTTAAATGCAAAAGCGAGAGAAAGTGGAAGGGAAGAAAAAAAAACAAACCCCTCCTGCTAAAAACACTCAATTTACTGACAGGCAAATGACTTCACGCTGCCACTTAATCTCATTTCTTGCATAATGCCCTCTAATTAGCATATCAAAGTGAATTAATACTTCTAGGGCATTAGCAATGGGGAAATCTACTCAGGGCCTCCAGTAGCAGTTAGTGGAGTGCCAAGAAAGCTCCCCAACACTACAGACAGCTTTGCATTGCAAAACGCTTCTATCCATTTATCCGCCATGTATGTATCTCTCTCCTCCTCCTCCACCCACCCTCTCTCTCACATCATCTTGCCCAGCCACTCTTTGAAAAAGAGAAAGAAAGATTTTTTTTTCATGCCGATTCTCCGCAGTGCCCCGGGGATCCCAAAAACAACTCAAACCTATCAGCCCGACATGACTTTGAATTTGCAGTAATCTGTGCTTAATCTGACAATTAACTCTGCACGTTTTTGTACTCGTCAACATGGCATTTGTCATTCACAACCTTCGAAGTTAGCGATAAGAGAGATCTAGAGGCTCTCCACACATCTACATATCACCGTTTCAGGGCGCATATGTGTACATCCCTGACATTCTCATAGTCAAGGCAAAGGTGCACACTCAAGCATCCCGAAGTCACACACATCATCTCTGTTCGCTCGCTCTACAAACAGATGTACATACACAGCTTTTCCTTCTCACTGTTTACATAGTTACAGTACAAACACTTCAGGTTTGATTTACCCCTTTTCGCCTTTAAGCCCCCTTTGCATCAGATCCAAAAGCAACAATGAATGTTTCATCTTTTCAAAGCTCTGTTCTCTGCTGCGATTCATAAATACAAGGCCAAGAAATCTCTCCGATTGGAACTTATTCATACATCAGCACTGGCAGTTGTTAGCATTTTCTCTTACTGTATAAAGAGAGATACATTTAGCAGTGACTGCATGACATAAACTGTACAATATCAATATCACACACACACTAAGTTCAACGATGAAACCTGCTATTTACAAAAAAATAACTATTAAATGAGTTGTGACGCAAAGTTTTGTTATTTTCTTTAGTATGTAATAAAAAAGATCTACACATAACAAATTAAGTCTCCATGGCAGTCGTATACTGACAGAACATGTCCGACATGTACAACAATTTGCAGAGACTGCATGCGCTAATTGTGCACGTATCATCCAATAACTTTCAGGAACTTAATCATGTCGCAGATTTCCTCTCACTACAACGGCATCAAACCCTGACAACAACCTCCCAACACCTAATTTCTTTTACGCATCTGTTGAGTACGATAAGCAAAATACATACTGCTCTGATACAAGGTGTTCACTAAGTATGTGTGTGGTGCGTTAAAGGGAAAAAAAAGCCTCACAGAAGATGTGTTGGGCTGAAAAAAAACAACAAGGAGTAGCATGCTTATCAGAGAAAGTCTCTCTTATCACTCTGATGAGACAATGTCCTTCAACGGGCTTGTGGAGAGAGAGAGAGAGAGAGAGAGAGAGAGAGAGAGAGAGAGNAGAGAGAGAGAGAGAGAGGGAAAAAAAAAAAAAGTCTCACACCGAGGGAAAAAACAGCTTTCCTACGTACACACTATAGCAGGAAAATTTAAGTACCGGTGGTTTCACACTATTTTTTTTTTTTAAATTAACAATTCGTTCAGAGCAGGAAGCAATGAAAAGTAAACATACATGTACAGAGAAAGAAAATATCATGCTTGTGTTCACTTGTGAGTTAATAAACAAATTAGCAGAGTGAGGCTTGTTAGGAAATTAGTCCGGATGCGTTAAGAAGGCGGAAAAAAAAAAGAAACCATTCAAACAGGCAGCGTCAAAGGGATTAACCGAGATTACAGCAACTGAGCTAGTAAACAAGCTCATTTAAATAATTAGCATACTTAGGGACTCTACTCTTTATGCATATTTAATTAGAGCTATAATGTAATAAGGGACATAGCTGTATTAAATGTAACATGATAGGTGCACATGGAAGCACAGTCAACAGCTGGAAGTGGATTTATAATAATGAAAATACATGTACAATGTAAAATTAAATGCAAAAAAGTTTTTTATATAAAATGCTATAAATGTGCTTACATTTAAATGTATTTGTAACCAATAATGGATTGTTCACACTTAAAAATAAAATTTTAAAGAAAAGTATTGCATGTGTCCACCTATATATCACAATCCACTATAAGCAAAAGTTTTGAGATCATATAAAACACACACACACATACATATATATGATATTTAAAATATTATTTAAAATCACCTCACACCAGATCACATAATGTAAATTTCCTCTCTCTCCTTGCAACTATCCATCTTTCCTTGAGACACAACAGCATACCCACATTGGCTTACATTAATAGTTACATTAAGATATACAGCTACAGCATTCGGTAATCAATTTCTTTCTTTCTTGCTCCTCATTCTATCTGTTTCTGGACAGGCATAAAGAACATCTCAAGCAGACCGGGCTGTGGAGCAGGGCCTTGCCCTCCCGCAGTTGAGACCTCCAACAGCCGAGAAGTTCATTAAGTTTTATGATCTTCCTACAGTCACTTCTGCTTATAAGCCACACAAAGGCCACAAATCTGGCAAAGCACTATTCTGCCTATACAACCACACAGAGACCAGATAAACACATTAACTGATTTTCAAATGTTATTACATTGCTGTATTTATCATAGTTCAAAAACTTTATTATTTAGGCTCTAGTATGTGAAATGACTATCTCTTTCTTTGTCAAAAATTAAATGAATAGTTTGAGAACCCATATATAAAGTTCATACATATAAATATAATAAATTTGGTTAAAAAAAAAGCACTAAAATAATATTTGAACATTCTTATTTCAACATGGTATTACAAAAAAATCTAAACATTACAAGTAAAGGCAAAAGTTCTTAGTCTAATTCAGTGCGTTTGGCATTGTGTCTTGGGCTCACCTTACGGATTTCGCTCTGCTATTCTCCTTCCGCATTATCCAGAAATACATACTGCACATTCCTGGTAAAATCCCCTTATCTAAGGGTCTCTCTGGATTCTGCATATCTGGTTATGTGGTCATTCTCTCTTTATACCTGCGCCCTGCATGATTGCAGAACGCGCGCGCCTTTGCGCACATCACGCGCGTGTGTTAACCGTCGCAGCATAAAGGAAAACTGCACATTAAATTACATCTCCTAAGCTACTGGACGTACTGAACCGATTCTGCTTCAAATGGTGCTGATTTCTCCCTCAAAGAAAAAAAAAAACTATCTTTTGTGAGACAGTGACATATGCTAATGTTCCGTGTCATTGGGGCAGGCGGTATAGCCTTGGTAACGCACGTGCTGAATTGATGTTGTATCTGTCATTGCACTTAATTTACAGTGCGCGCGCGACAGACTGTTTCAAAGGTGCTTGAGTGTCAGAAAAAGTGAGGACAGAATATATCTGTTTAGTATAGACATGCATATGCACTCAAATATTTTTTTCTCAATTTCTCTAACTAATTTCAACAAAGATATGTGAGGTCACACACATGATCCATTTGAAAATAACGTGCGTTTGTACTTCTGCCGCAAAAAATATTTTATAAAAGGTCCTTAAATAGTGTTTGTAGTCAGTAAAAGTAAGCTTGCCACTCAGGGTCAACGTTTTGTTTGAGTCAAATACAGAAATTTACAACATTTAGGCTACAAGGCTATAAGATCCAATCAATGGTCAGTCAAGTCATACACTGTAACTAATAATAATAATAATAATAAATGATTAAATCAAATTTAATTGCAGTTTTAAAATTTTAAAGTGGTGCAAAAGTGACAACCTGCAGTTCATTAGACTTTTTCAACCACTTTTCATTCAATTACTGATAAAGAAAATCAAGATGAAACTCTAAACAAGCATAAAATAGAGCATAAATTGCATAAATTATCATGACAAGATAAAACTAAATTGCTGTATAACAATGAAAGCATTTTCCAATGTAAACTATGTCATCTAAATATTTTTTACAAGTTAGGCTCACACCAAACTAATAATAACTGACATATCGATCACTCCTGGCCATAGGTCGGTTTTAACACAACAATAACGCACCATAACGCCAAGCGTTTGCACGTGTCGGTGAACGATGTATAACCTTCACAGCGCTGGCGTCTTTCATAATAAAACGGGGGCAATAATTAACTGCAGGACCGCCGATACTGCCAATAATTATCCAGTAAATTGGTCGCATAATTAGGCAGAGGAGCGCAGGAATTGGACCGCTCTCCGAACCACGAACACGCGTACACGCTCACTGGACTTCCAGTGGTACAATTAAGCAAAACAAGCTTGATGTACAACACCAACACCGCACAAAACATATCCTCAATGACAAACCCTGAGTATCCCGAAGATGTATAATTGTCTAGCAATTCACCAACTGTGGGTCTTGAAAGATTAAATGGACGGTGGGAGAATAGCGCGTTGTAAACAAGGGAACTGCCGAGGTGCCTCTCTCACACATGCCCCCCAAAAGAAGGCACTCAGTTCAGCCTCACGATGCAACACAGAGGGGGGGAAAGCTCATCATCGTATATTTCGTACTCTTATGCTGATACATCCAATTATGACTATTCATTTTCAGAAGTGGGATGCAGAGAAATGTGGATGCTGGCTTGGTACAACTGGACTTCGCTGACGAGCAAATAAAAAAACACCAGAAAAGATGGCGGTGTCTGAAGGATTAGTGGCATTGTACTGTTGCTTTTTTTCTTCTTGAGATGTCTGTGCGTAATTTAGCTTTTTTGTTAGGGTATGCATTATCTTACCTGTTTTCTCTTTGATCTCGCAGAGCACACTGAAGAGGGCTGGCTTCATTCTGTGACAGTTGAGCCCATGTTTCCTGTGCCATTTGGGAGCAAGAGACGAGATTGATATATAGTCACTTAAAACTCATAATTCCGTCGCATTAAAACTTTATAAGACATCAAGCCTTGAGTTTAAATGTGCCCTCAAACTGCATTAGTTTGATAGTGAGGCAAATATGGCTTTACTCATCACAAAAGTTCAAAACAAGGCTAGGTAAAATTACTAATATTTCTCATAATTCTCAACAAAGTTTTTTTTGTAGTTGCTATAAGGGCTGTGGAAGTGTCAAGGCCTTCTCAGTTCAGAAAGTGTGATGTAGAAACTTTTAATGAGATGCCCACATGTGTTGAGTACTTTACCTGTTTCAATACACAAGTTTAGTGAACACTAGCTGATATTTTGCCTTAAACTTTAACTTGAGAAATCAAAAAAAAAAAGAAAGTGATTTCAACCTCAGATATGGCCACCTGGATTTTTAGATGCAAACGTTACTCTCAATGTTTTACTTTGGTAACATTTGCTGAAAATTACTGTTGGGACACGAGTGGACAATACTGTAAGATAAAAGTTAGCTATTGTGACGTGTAAATGTACACACTATAAGCTATCATATAGAAATACAAATAAAATGAGAGAACATGAATTTCTGAAGGAAACAATGAAAACGTTTATATCAACAAAATGCACCAACTTTGCTTGCGCCTCGTCCAGGCTTTGGTCGGTGATGGTCATGATCTGATGCAGAATGTCACCGATGTCTTGTTTTCTTCCATCCCCATCGGTTCCGTCGTGTCCATGAGGAGGCGGCAGAGCCATGCCTCCCTGTACCGAGTGACCAGCCAGGCTGACACCGCCGAGAGCCTGCATGATCCGGGCTTGCTCGTCCATAGTCCGCCGCAACACAATCAATGCGCTCGTGCTCAGTCACTGAGATGGGGGAAATAAAGTCGGAGAATGCACATGCAAAAACAACTTGATTATTTCATGTGCGGTGTTTAACGGGTCGCTATCGTGCACAAAATATTGACCGTGAAGCAACGCGGCAAATACAATAAATCGCTGGATGAAATATAGTGGAATTGATGTCCCAGGAATCACTTTATGGAAAAGATTTAAATCGTCTTTGATCCTCCTGTATGAATGTCCATTGGAGAAAAATTTGCGATGATATTTCTTGTCTATTATTTAAGTAAACTTCAGCATTCAGGTGACAGAGGTTGCCCGTTCAATCCTGTCCGAATCTTCATGCCAATTTGTCTTTTTCTTTGAAGAGCTGGGGTCCTTTGCAGATGTCTGGAATTCTTCTTAGGATAATTTCGCCTTGTGCACTTCTTGAAAACTTGGACAAATCCGTAGTATTACAAAGAGTTGCAAACAAAACATCCCATGCATCTGATGGAAAGTAATAATTAATGAAAATTAATGATTATGTAATTAAAAAGAAGCACGCTGAGTGTGAACAACGGGCAAAATATTGCCTTTAAAAGATTTTTTTCTCTCTCTCTCCAAAAATAAAATATAAGAAAATAAAAGAAGCCGAGTGAAATAAATTAAACCATCAGCACCGGCGACCAGAGCTATAAAGATTGTAGGAAAAAAATATAAAAATGTATAAAAAAGTTCTCACTTTCAGTAGGGAAAATAGAAAAACTGGCGAAAAAATTAATCACGCGCCATAAAGCGATGCGCAAAAATATCTGCTGGCGGAAATTTATGAGTCGAGCGCGCGGGCTGTGTGTGCTTTATGTTGTTTGATGGCAGCGGTAGTGAGCGATTGACAATGTGCCAATGCCATTCACTCAGTGCGGACGTGTCAGAGAAGAAAAAAAGATACAAAATCGACATCAAAATGCACGCTCCGCCCTGCAGAGGAGGGGTCTTAGATTCTTGTCACTTCTCGCCGAAGCCCCCGAAAACAAAATGCCAGTTAGCTACTAATGATACTGCTGGTGATGATAATGATGAGACCAGAACATCAAATCAACAGCGTTTAAGTCTCCACTTTACGCGTGCCTCATTTAAAAGCGCGCCCGTGCATTGAGATGCCGTTACATTATAACCATTCCCAATAAAACAAACAAAAGGTCGGAGTTTTATATTGTCTGATTCAAACTAATAATGAATTGCACGGGCCCCCTCGCTTCCTTACACCATAGTATGGTCGCCTCCAACAAGCCGTGCTTGCAGGGGCAGGAAAGCAGAGGACATGTTTATAATATTGGAAATAGACGCCCCGAACCAATCAGCGAAGAGTCCGTCTTTGAGTGGCGGCCCGAAGGACCAATGAGTGACTCAAAATGATCACGAACGCCCGCCTTCAGAGCTCAATACCTTTGCTACGGTTGTACAGAGAGATATCAACTTCTGATTGGCCGTTGCCAAGGGTGACATCTACTGCAAAAGCAGGCGGCGCTGCGCAGCGCTCCTCGGCAGTTGCTATGGTAGCAGACTGCTCGGTGGGCTCGAAGCAAAGAGACACACTGAAACATATCTGCGCCTTCCTCCGGTTGCCTCGATTCTTACATTTCGCCTTACTAAACCTACCGTGGCTTTCCCGCCAAACCACTGTATTTCCGATTCCAAATCACTACATTTCATGTACTGGCGTTGTTAAAATAGGCTACGCGTCTTTTGTTCAACGACTTACACCTAAACCATTTTGTTTTTTTGTTCGTGTGCTGAGGTAAATAAGAGCCATTCACAGAACAAAACTGGTTGCAGAGGGAATGTGGCAGCTCCGCTATACAGATTTACATTCTTTAATGATGTGTATATTTTACTAAAATGTATTTTTATATCCTTATGAGAAACTTTAACTTTAATATCTACCGCTTATACATTGCATAAATGCATTCACTTATTTTTTTTAATCTATTTTATTTGCATATTGTAATGGATAATTTACATTAACAGTGGTTAAAATATGTAGACAAATAACCTGATTTAATTTTATTTGTGAGTGAAAAAAAAAAAAAAAAACTATTTGTACCTACAGGTTAATATTCATTATGAAATCCTCTGGTGTCATAGTTGAGGTAATGCACTTCAGCAGGGTTGCACTTGTGACATGACAGCCTCTGATGTGATGGGACTAATTACCAAGAATCAGAGACACATACAGAGGAAACAGAGCTGTTAATTTTTGCACAGCAAGAAAGTCAATCAGACGCCCTTCCAAAGGCAACAACATGTGATGCTACGCTGAGAATTTGTGAAAGCTGGCACCAGAAAGTCCCGTTCCATAGTGCATGAACTGACTGAAAGGCTCTGTGGACTGCCTCCATCACTGACACACTCAACACGGGAAATTAACACAGGCTAATTAAAGAGCGAATAATCAGATATGCAGAAAATCAAAACTTCCTCTGGGATGATCCAGTTGAGGATAAACAATGCGAAAAGCACAGAAGAATCTGTCAGCATGCCTGGAGCTTTAAGAGCTTCATGATATTCAATACATACACATTTTTGATACGTTATCATGTTTTTTTTTAATGTAAGAACATTTGAGTAGAGGTGGGGTGACAAGGGAGCGTTTTACACAGCGATTTTAAAAGATAATTTTCACCAATTAGAAATGGGCTTGTACACACCACACCCCCCACTTCTGAGGTAATTTGAAGCAATAATTTCATGTCTGGTTTATAATTTGACTTGTGAGTGTTAATGAGTGTTACGTGACAGAACTGGTATGATCTGAATCAGCGGTTTCTATTGTTTAATTTGATATATAACATCCAGTTTTTCATCTATATTTTAAAAATATTATGTCTGAACAGATGGCAAGGGTTGTAAATCTCTTTTCCACAGTACTTGTAGATTTTGCAAAAAAGAAAAATGGGGAAGGGTATTCTGTATATTTGCCAAAATTATGAGCATAACACACACGTTTACTTACAGTGGCTTTGTAAATGGGGACATTACATAGACTTCTATTGGTTTTTACATACAGCTATAAATACTTTAACTGAAAACATTTTAACTTTTTTTTTTCCAAATAAGGATGTCCACAAAAAGAGGGTTTGTCAGATTTAGCTCACTTCTGGGTACAAATTTTCCCAAAAATATGATTAAGTATATATACACACACACACACACACACACAGTGCTGGGCAGATTACTTGCAAATTGTAGTCCGTTACTGATTACAAATTACATTACTAAAATTGTAGTTAATAACAATCTAGATTACTCATTTTAGGTAATGTATTCTGACTACTTTTTGATTACTTCTGGACTACTTTTGACCTAAATCGTTTATCACTTAGATTTGAATGGTATTAATGTGTACCATATTGATATATATAAAAAATAAATAAAAAAAAGGGACAAAATATTTTCCATTCTTTGTTATCAACAACATGAAATGCATTATGCATTACATTATCCCAGTGTTTCCCAAGATGGGATTAATGAAAAAACTGCAGGGGGATTGTGGGTTGATGAAAAGCTAATGACTGATTAAATCATAAAAATATCAAATTAAAATGAATAAATTATTTACTAAAAATAGTATTAATTAAATAATTAAAATTAAATAAATTAATTAAAATTATGAATTATTTTCTGCCATTGTGTGAATATGTAATCATGTAATCTAAAAAAAGTAACTGTAATCTGATTATGAGCATTTAGAAACATAATATAATTTTTGGGGAACCTGATTATGTAATCCAGATTACATGTAATAAATTACTACCCAGCACTGCACACACATACACACAGTTTTTATGTTTTATGTATTTGTTCTGCATTTGTTTAGAATTGTTTTGCAGTTTCAATTAATTCGTACAAGTTTGCATTCAATACTTTAAATTCTAAACTACTTTAATTCATAACAGATAAATATGGAAACTTTATAGCAACATTTGAGATACATCCCCCATCATATTCAGTAATTAAACATGATATTAGGCGATTTTCGGCTAAATACACAACATGGTTTTGTTCTATCGTAGTTTGATATAAGTACCCTATTTAATACACAAACACTGGCATCTGATTTACACATATCCTGCTGAACAATACAGATCAAACAGTAGAATTTATAGTGGCATATTTACTTCAACTCTTGTGTATGAATTGGTGTTCAGAGCAATTGATTCAATTCTTCGGGTGCAATAAGTGGGTGATATATTAGTCATGGATCATGTTAACACAGTTACTGGATCCTGAGCAAGAATAATGAGCTCACCTTTAATTAACCATTTCACACATATCACAGAGTAAGACAACATGCCACAAGCCCTGTAATTCAATTGTTTTGGCTGCGACTGAGTGCATGTGTGTGTGTGTGTGTGTGTGTGTGTGTATCACGCAGAGTTTCACCATCATTTTTATACAGTCGTTGTCATTTTCATTATCAGTGTGTAAATGAACTGGATTGAATATAGCATGTGCGGCTGACAGATTATGGATTTTTAAAATCACAAACATCTAATAATCGCAGAACGATGCTGTAACACAACATCTGTGCTTATAAAGCACGTCACATGAATTTAAGCAACATAACATTTAGAAGTCGTCGAAGTTAAGGAGGAGACAAGAGACGCTCGCTCTCTCGTTCTTTTTAGCAAGCTGTGTGGCTCGGCTCTTTCATATTCACTTGACCTTGAAGTATCAGCCCAGCACACTCCTGAGTTTAGTGAATGGAAGTCCCAGACCCACTGCATTTATCACTGAAATACTGTGCTGTCAGGTGGCTCTGTATACTTGTCATAGAGGGCTCAAAGGAACAGCTCCAGATCCTCTCCTCCACAACACCGCATGATTCTTCATTGCCTTACGTTGCATGCCTTTCCACCATTGTTTTCAGCCATATGTCAACATAATTCATTTTCCCCAAGTATGACAGCAAATCTTTTGGTGGGAGGGAAAAAAAAAAGACACTTCAGCTTATTGTGGTCATGATGCCATGCTTACATAATGACATAAACACAATTTCTATTATTGGATGTTTACTGCCCACTCCCTTCAACCGACTTGAAAAGTGAATTTATGGAGAACGAGTAATGAAATCATAATTCAACAGCAGTTTGGATCATATAAACATTTAAACAAGGGAATACTGAAAATCGTGCAATGCAGTACACCTATATGCCGAGCGTCTTGAAAATATCAGCTGAAGTTTCTCCCAAATATGGTTACGGTTACCTCGCTGTTGTCAGTGGTAACTGTTCATATTATTGCTCTTGGACAGAAGCCCACCGTTCATGATTATTTTCACTAATGAGCACACCAGGTTTTTTTCTTTTTCCTACAAGTTTTCACCCCAAGTGGTTACTCCCGAAACATTAGAAAATGGAAAAGGGGGGGGAAAAAATGTATATATATATATATATATATATATATATATATATCACTGAAAACTGAGACCCACACAGCAGTTGATCACTGAATTTACAGAAATCATTTCACTTTTAAAAAGTGTTCTCTCAACATTGCAGCACTGCATATCTAATCAGCTGAACCTCCTGAGAGTTTAGGTTAATAAGTTAAGATAATAATAAAATGAACAGTTCTCTGATGTCGGTTAATGGTCATATGACATGCAGGTAAACAAATAAAATATACTATTTATCTTTTTTTAGTAAGTGTTTGTTTTGATTGTTTTTATTTTAAAATGATATATTGCAATGTTACATTTTTATAATTTAATTATATAACAGCCTTTCATTAAAATTACGAACCCCTGCAGTTCCTTTACAAAACCCTGACTTAATGTAATATTTAATGCACTTCATGTTGTGGATAAAGTTGATATATTTTCTTTTTCTTTTTCTTTTTATATCAATTTGGGACAAGATTATTCTATTAAAATCCATTTTATAATTGAGTTTGGTCAAAAGTAATCTAAAAGTAATCAAAAAGTAGTCCGATTACATTACCTTAAATGTGTAATGTAATGGATTACGTTACTAACTACAATTTTTGTTATGTAATTTGGAATCAGTAACTGATTACAATTTGTAAGTAATCTACCCATCTTTTTTATTGTTACTGTAACGCTCTACTGGGTGGTTGTTCTGCTCGGCTTTTAAACAGACTACAGTTGGTCCAAAATGCGGCAGCTAGAGTTCTTACTAGAACCAGANTTGCATAAATGAACAATATCAGATTAGACTCTCCATCATCTTGTCAGACAGACACAATATAATAAAATACTAAAAGTGGGTAACGCTTTATTTCGATGCTCCCCAACAGACATTCTACTCACTATAAGTAACTTTGCAACTACATGTCATCTTATTCTACTAACTCGAACCCTAACACCTAACCTTAACCTAACAAAGTTACTTATAGTTAGTAGAATGTCTAAAGTGGACCATCAAAATAAAGTGTAACCTAAAATATTATAAAATGCACGAGTTACATAAGAAAACAGTTTTAAAAGCCTAATATTTATCTTTAAATTTATGTTTATTATATTATTATTTTAAAAATGGAGAAAAAAGCCAGAACATACAACATAGCTTCCATTTATCTCTTCAATATTTAATAAATACTTAATTATTTATAGCTTATTTATGCATATGGGGTGCTAATTAGTCATAAAATCGTTATTATCTGACAGGTTTAATTGACAGTCTCAAAACAAATAGCCCCTGTCTCATAACATACACATCATTTCTAAGAGAATTAAGTTTTTGAAAACTGAACAGGCTGTCACCTTACTTTTTTTTTTTTTTTTGTAGTGACAGCCAAAAAGGGGCCCACAGGTGTCTCAGAAAGCAGTGACTGTGTTGTCATAATTCATTTAGGCATCCTTCTGCAAAGCCATAATTACCTAATTAGCTTGTTAATTAGGAGATTAGCATTTACTGATAGAGTGGCTTGTTTAGTGAGGGGTGGAGTGGAGTTCCAGTGGAGTAAGTTACGAACGTGTTGCCTTAAAGTGCCTCCCAAGTCATTTCGCTCTCTATTCGGGTCAGAGATTGGAAGCTTTGATGGAAAGATATTAATAGTATTGAAAAGTTATGCAAATAAATGGTTTGAGCATCTACCTTACTGATAAAATATGTTTACATTTCTGTTTGATATATAAGAGGATTTAACAATAAACACATTGTTGTTATATTGCTTTATTTTCTTTCATTTTACTGTCAAATAGCCTAAGAAACACAAACATACCTTTGCAATGTGTTTAAGATTCCAGATGAACTGCTGAGCATTGCTCTATGTCTGATTTCCCGGGTTACAGCACAAGTAGTCTAGCAACTCAATAGTGTCTCGTCTATATGCCGCCAAGTCATGTCCTGTTGCTGAGGAAGATTGGAGGAAATGACTTGAACGGACAGTGCCAGAGACGTTACTAACTATGTTAGCACCAGTCTCTTATCTAGTTTATGTGTTTGTTTATTCATTTCCCGATATTCACTGCATGCAGGTCATACATCAATGTTACCATCAGGCATGCTTTATGTTTAAGAAGGCCAGGGTTGGGCTGTAAATAACTAAAAGCAGTGATACTACTAACTAAAGTAATTTTTTTTCAGGAGCTTTAGAGTATTTTAGCAACTTTTTTGAACAAGTAATGATATAAAGACTAAACTATGCATCACTATTTCTTATGTCATATGTATTGCATATGCAGCTTTCAAACATGCTCTCTTTCGCATGTAGAATTGGGAAGTCCGATTCATTTTAATGAATCAGTTCACTAAGAACGGCTCATGTGAATCAAGCAGTTCAAATAAACTATTCACAGATTTATTTAATTAATTCGTATATAGAAAATATCAAGTTAATCATTCATTTACATGTTTCTGACTTTGTAATAGAAATTAAAGTTTAATTTGTTGTATTTAGTGTAATGCTGTAGTGGTCACCCTAATTGAGATGCTTAGGACTAGAGTTTTATGTTTTGATAAATGCTACTTAAATTGCAAAAAGAAATACATACACAGACTAGATATGTGCTGATATACGGTAATACGATCACGATAATGAACATGCACAGACGGTACTTTTATCGTGGACACTTTAAAATACCGTAAATAATTATTAATTACAAATTATTCAGATTTTTAGAATGCATTTTAAGAATACTTTTCCATCAACCGGATAAAATGTCGCACACATGCACGCGCACACAGTTCAAGTAGTATTTATTATACATATAAAATTAGCATTTAATTACTGTTAGTAGCTATGCAACTACATTTTAAAAGTGATGTGCTGAAAAAGTGCTGAAAATAAATCAATATTTTGAAGAAAAAATAGCATGTGTTCTAATGTGTTTGAAAATAGCAATAAATACATTTTCTGAGATATTTCTACGTTATTACTGATTTAAAATATTTGCACTATACAGTTTCAAAGTAGCTTCACTAATGCTGGTTAGTAAGTGTATGTTTCTAAACAAATATTAGATTTTAGAAAAAAGTAATCTTCTACTGTGATGTGATTTTAAGTGCAGTTTAGATAATGTGACAGCTTTATTTTTCACTTTCTTTTTATGTTTAAACAGGCAAAATTGTTATCCAACTGAATGCAATTTTCATAATTATGTCTTATTATGTTTTTGGGGTTTTCTAAGTATAAAAGAAAATTAAAACATTAATTCTATTTTTACAGTTCTGGTCTATATACGTCCCTATAGCTAAAGCTCTTCGCCCAGCAGACTTCCCCTTCATTCAATCAAAGCTGCTCTGTCTCTCTCACAGGCCAGGTTGATAAATAAGAGGGAAATATTGTGTCTGCCAGGGCATGTTGTTAACTCTCCCCCCACAGTCATTAACTCATTTCAAGTGCAATCATAGAGTGGGAGGTAAATTAACAAACCATTAAAAATGTTATAAATGCACAATTAGCATGCCAACATTTACAGGACACATTCATTGAGCTGCAATAATTTTTGATTGGGCGGTTCCAATTCATCCCCCCTCTGTTTGTCTGTCTGTCTGTCTGCCTGTCTCGCCCCCACTCTCTTTTTCAGCCTCTCTCTGACCGTCAGTCTCTACAGACATTTTGGTCTGGTGCCTGTTTGGCGAAGAAATTGAAGGAATGAGGCCTGATTTAATAGGTCATTGGTGGTGAACATTCACATCTTACGTCATAGAACATAAGAAAAGAGAGAGGCAGAAAAAGAGAGGAAAGGGAAAAATATGAGAGACATGGAGGGCTTTTTCCTTCTGTCTTCCCTTTCTCATTTGCTACATTATGAGTTGTGTTGGATGGATGAATTACGTGCCGGTTTGTAATAGTCTAATAGTAAGTCTGATGATACAGCAGAGGGCAGCCTGCATGAGGCACCGCAGAACCTGGAGAATCTCTTTCCCAGCTTCCTGGGTCGATTGTAATAGGGTCATTAGCTAGTCTGGATCATATTTTAACATTTAGCCCCAGGTTATTGCATGTAACTTGCTTGATGGTCTCTGATATGAGATTACTGCTAAATCGATGAGCTAATGAAACCATAATGGTGTATTTCAATCAAATATCAAATGAATGTTTTTTATAAAGTATCGCTTCAGTTTGACAGGTTAGTAACAATGTCCTGTTAAAAAGAAATAGGCCCCTCAGGTTGTAAAAGAAGATCTTTAACATTTCTTAAATCATCGAAGAGAGCCTGATAAAAACGTAAGCGTGCTTTTCACATAGTGGAGAGAGCTTAATCTCAACGGTTTGGTTTACAGAATACCGTGTTTGACAGCTGATTAAAATTAATTTAAAAATATAATTAGGCAATTATAATACTGCTTGCACCTCCGTTTCATAAACAAGAAGTTAATATTGTGTAACTTACATTTTAGACACGATATTGTCTGGTTTTGATTTGCCATCGAAAATAGTTCCAAACGCTGTCGCTGAGTTGAATGAATGAATCAAACGAATCGTTTGAGGGAATGGCTCACAATCACAGAATTTCGACTCGCTTGTATCGTTCCTGAATAATTCAGTATTTTTAACCACTCTGTAAAGTAAATAATTTAATGCCTCACTCATAATGCTGTAATTTTTTTAGTTTCTGAATGAATCAGTAATTTTGAACGAATAGTTTGAGTGAATGGTTCAATGACTCACCCATACTTGTTGTTTCGAATCGGTAAAGTAAACGATTCATTCATTCACTCTAAAAGACACTTGTCCTATTGGCGTAACGATGTAACATGCAGAAAGCAGTGTAAATGTATCCGTCTACTATTCCAGTATTTTAGACTATAATAGCATTTCTGTCAATATGACATTTTATTTAATAGGCTAGTATATTTATTTTTGTAAAACAGCTCCTTGTTTTTAAAGTGAATATCACTGATTCTTTTTTTATTAGCTACTCAATATATGTAGGCTACATTTCAGGTTCAATTTATTATTTTTCATTTTGCTTCGAACTTTCCGATGTGCAAAATTAGCTAACTATGGCGTAACCAATGAACATGTATGTCTTTTATAGCCTAATATATGTTTCAACACTCCTATCACACAGTTTTGTTATTGTTCAAGTAATTAAAAAACATATGCAACATTTCCTTCACACATATAATGAAAGCAATGGCATCAGAGTTTAAGGTTTGGCCTATGTTTTCTGAGTCCCCCCTATTCCAGAGCACAGGGACATGTGAGTAGATCCAGCCGGGCCTCCTCCTCCAGCTCTGCTAAGGGCAGGCAGATGTAAGGGATCAGGGGCAGACGTGGAGCCTCGCAGGGGGAAGGTGAGAGGTACACAGCCTCTCCGCTCCTAGTGATCAATCATTCTCCACTTGTCCTCCTCCCTGGCCCGCAGCTGTTCCTCCAACATCTCCTGTGGAAACACACTCTTCACTTTGCTTAAAATTATTACACAGACCATAAACCCAGAGAGGGAAAGCTCTGTTAACACTAGTGCACAGGGTAGTCACTGTAACCTTTAAGATGAGCCAGTGGTGCTTTGGACGAGAGCCATACCAGCCGGCGCTGGCTCGCCTCTTTCTTTTCATACCTGTGGAACTGATGTTTTTGCTGTGGAATTTATTTGCCACTCGCAGCCCAATCTCAGGAGCAGCATTGATCCCCTTGATGACGGCTTGAACCACGGCCTTCATTCCAAGGGCAAGCTATCCGGAAAGCTTGTCAAATTACGAAGGTGTGCAGACCTGTTTTGACAACATCATAAAACAAGCAGCCAGAAATTGTTGACCATCATGATGATGACTAAAATGATTATGTGAAGATGTGGGATTTCAGATTGCCTTTTTTTTTCTTTTCGCACTGTGAAGCGAAAAACTATTTTGTACTGAATGAGGTACTGAAATGTTTTCTAGTCCTGTTCTTGATTTGAAAATGTTAGACAGACTGAATATCTCCTATTCCTATATTTATTGATTTTTGATACAGTACACCAAGTCTTATCATATGAGGAGTGTTTATCTGACCTACAAAAAGTCAAGTCAACACCACCATTTATGTGAACAAACGTATAAAGTAGTGGTGTTTCTGAAAATAAATATTCTGGGTTCAGTAAGTTAAGCTCAGTCAACAGTATTTGCATGCATAATGTTGATGAATTTTCACTTTCCCATCCTTTCTTAAAAAAAAAAAAAAAATCAGGGTTAAAGTGTGAATGGGGGCAATTTGTAAACGTTATTCATTGTTTCAATAGTATAGCCACAAGTCATAAACAATATGCATGCTAACATGATTTTAGTGGGGGAAAGACATCACTTACTAAACCTTTCTGTGTGTCATATCCAATTTTATAACACAATACCATAAACCCTAAAACGATAATGAAAATGATGATGTAAACAGCTTTAAAGGGTTAGTTCACCCAAAAATTTAAATAATGTAATTTATTACTCTCCCTCATGTCGTTCTACACCCATAAGGCCTTCGTTCCTCTTCGGAACACAAATTAAGATATTTTTGATGAAATCCAATGGCTCAGTGAGTATGGAGCTAGAAATATGACAAAATGATCTGAATTTGAATTGTGTAAATTTGAATTATTGACAAGTGTCATTTAACAGAATTGAATATTAAGTGCCATTTTATATAGATTTGAATTTGAATTTTTTAAACTTGGATCCTGTACATTTGATATTTCGTCCGCATGGAATTATAAGGTTCTATCTGACATTTTTTTTCAAAATTGAGTTATTCACATGTTCATATTCTGTGACAACTTATTTACATTATGTGATGTTTCTTTTTTTAAGTTTTGTATATTTTGGTACTTTTTTTAGAAAACAAAAAGGTTCTATCTTCAAAGTCGCACTATAACTTGGTTCTATAAGGTTCTATCTGCATGAGCCAATCAGCACTTCGAATGCACACGAGGACCAATCAGGATCAGCGTTCTTTGTCATGTCGCCGCGATAGTGGAAGACAGCACACGAAAATGCTAAATCGGTTAAGAGAAGACTAAATAATTTCACACAACGCAATGTTTATTAGAAACCTCATGATGGACTATTTTATTTATGATCTTGACAATGACCGCAGCCCAAATTCCAGGGAATTACAGTTTTTTTGTGTGTTTTACTGTATCTGATTGCTGAGGAGTTATTTTCAGTTAAACACCACGCTAACGTTAACCAGCAGTGCTATTAAGAGGATAGGTTCGGGTTTTGTAGACTATTTGCTTATTTCCAGTCACGTCATTGTCATACGAGGGAAAGTTATGTATATATCAGGTTATGTTTTAACCTGGATCCATCCTGTGTACTTGAATTGAGCTGTATAGCTATAAAGCTCTGCCCTATGGGCCATATGGCATGGCTATGGCATACTGGATTAAAGCGTGTACTAGATTAAGTGAGATGAAATGTTACATTTTACATTGTTGGTAAAAACTGAGTTGTTGCATAGTTGAAGTAATTTAAATATTTTAAATGTGAAATATTTTTAATTTAATTATATATAGTCATTGAAACATTTTTCAATGTTTATTAAACTTTGTTAAACACCTTTGCTGAAGCATTGTCTGTTTTCTTGCAGTTTTTTTAGTCTTAAAATGTCTTAAATTTTACAATATTAAGCCTTAAAGGTCAAATACTCAACCATTTAATTTGATGGGGTCCTAATTACAACAATAAACTTTAGCATGTTATTTCAGCCATACCGATGTCTAGAGAGAAAGCCATTTTACCTGTCCCACTTTCTCTAGAATAAAGTCCTGCTCAGATGTATTATAGTTGCTGCTTTCTGTCTAAACAAATGGAAAATTAAACTTAAATGGTTCCTGCAATAATGTGTTAAATTACCCATCATATTCCTACCTAAATATAACATCTGCACTGGACAAAAGATTTGGCACTGCCTTTTATGCTTAACTTGAACAAGAAAAAACTATTCATTTAAAATAGGAAATAAATGTCATAAATTAAATATAACTTTCTCATGCATGTCAACACATTGTTACAACACAAATTTTATGTTTTAAAACAAATTATAAGCAAACTGTTTGTGTTTCTTGAAAATTACTGCTTCACTTAATTTTTTGGCAGATAGAACATTATAATTCCAAGCGAAAAGTGTTTTTAGAATTAGAAGGTTCTATCTGCAAATACCCGATCCAAAAATCCCTATTTACAGATTTGAGAGGATTTTGATATTGTATATTTAGAATACATTGAGGATCCCTGTCATTTTCATGTTTGAAAGAAACTTGTTCCTCTTATAGTTTTTGCTATATGGAATGCAAAAACTTTGAAGCTCATTATCTCAAAACTGCTCAGAACGCAGATAGAACCTTATAATTCCAAGGGGACGACTTATCAAATTAAAATTTTTTATGGCATAATTTCCTACATATGTATTTTCAAACAGCGTATATTTTGTTCTGAACTCTTAGACTGCAAATATTCACTTCTTAAAAATACAGCTTCAAGTTTTCTACATAAACAACAAATTCAAAACACCAAATTCAATATTCTAAAAATCAAAACGCAGACATTCAGATCGTACTAAAAGTAGGTCAGAGGTCCCACAGGGAAGAGTAGAGGATCTCGGAAAAGTCGAACGCTGCATTTTGGCCATTTACAGAGCAGCAATAATTCTCAGCATGCGAGACATTTATCTCTGGGGGTCTCTGCTATGTCTATTTGTTTTAGTATAACGTATATTTAGTATGGAAGTGATTAGCAGGCGTAACAGTCACACATAACTCTATAATTACTATATTTCTGTTGCATTCTGTTATCGAAGTTGGATGTTAGGCTATTTCAGGCTATTTTGCTGGCGTTTTCAGCTCTGGAACGCCACAAATGATCATTCAGATATGTGTAACATAGCAGGCGAGATTACATGATTTATTTGCGCTCAATATCATGCAAATTGTAGGCTTATTAAATTAAATCAGAAGAGATGTGTCTGTGACCTATTAAAAATACCATTGTAGCCTGTTCATGGTCACATCGCACCTGCTGCGCTTTTGTGAACGGAGAAAAACAGACTTCCGAGATCCTCTACTCTTCCCTGTGGAACCCGGAAGTTGGACCTCTGACCTACTTTCAGTACGATATGAATTTCTGCGTTTTGAATTTTTAGAATATTGAATTTGTTATTCATGTTGAAAACTTGAAGCTGTATTTTTAAGAAGTGAATATTGAAGTATTCAGAACAAAAAATACGCTGTTTGAAAATACATATGTAGAAAATTATGCCATGAAAAAAATTTCAATTTCAAATGTCCAGGATTCAAGTTTAAAAAAATTCAAATTCAAATCTATATAAAATGGCACTTAATATTCAATTCTGTTAAATGACACTTGTCAATAATTCAAATTTACACAATTATAATTCAGATCATTGTGTCATATTTCTAGCTCCATAAGTGAGGCCTCTATTGCCAGCAATGTCACCGAACCTCTAAAGATCCAAAAAAGGTACTCAAAAGCTTTACGAATCTTTTCAAATCAGTTGTTCGGATTGCGTAACAACCTGCCAAACTGATGAAATCACGTGACTTTGGTGCTCCGAACCACTGATTCGAAAACAAAAGATTCGTAAAGCTTTGAAGCAATGTTTTTAAATCGCCCATCACTAGATATTGTTGAAAAGTTTTTATTTTGTTTTTTTGCCGCACAAAAAGTATTCTCGTCACTTTATAATATTAAGGTAGAACCACTGTACTCACATGAACTGTTTTAAATATGTTTGAGTACCTTTATGGATCTTGAGAGGTTCGGTGACATTGCTAGCTATAGAGGCCTCGCTGAGCCATCGGATTTCATCAAAAATCTCTTAATTTGTGTTCCGTAGATGAACGAAGGTCTTACGGGTGTGGAACGAAATGAGGGTGAGTAATAAATGACATAATTTTCATTTTTGGGTGAACTAACCCTTTAAGCCCAAAGTATAGTTCACTTTTTACACGTACACGAGGGTCAGCAGTGACGTGTGACGTGAATTTCGTAAAAAAAAACGAAGTATACCCAGGGCTTTACAGTTCAAACAAAACAAGAAAAAAAATCACTTTAACAGAAAAAATGATTTTATGAAATTATAACTCTAACCTTTCTGCTTTTAAAACTCCATAAATAGCCACATTCCCTCACCGTTCAAGTGCCTTAACATAACCATGATTTTTGTTTTTTTAAAACAAACAAAAAAAGGAGACAAAAAGAAGTATTCATAATGCATGTTTGGTATTTATGATATAGGAAACAATACAATTGTAAATTCTTTATTTGAAGCATATGCTTACTCTCATCACAAGTGTGCATTCACAGATATTAACTCTATCCCAGGACCAGGTATGTGACTGGCATACCAACCTGGCCACTCCTAACCATTTCTGCTTTAAACACAGATCTAGGAACAGTAATCCATCTATTTCTGCTCATCTGCTATGAATTAAACATAGACGCAGGTCAGCACACAGTGTGTCTAAATCACTGCAGCCCGGCTGCCCTTAGCTCAACTTCTCTATTGACATAATGTCAGATATGACACTATTACTCAGCGAGTGGCGATGGTCATTTGATAAATAGTACCATAAATTGTTGACAAAACAATTTGTGATGTATTACGTTCATGATGGGTTGTACTGCTTATCAAATCAAAGTAATCTGGTGGCGGACACCATTAATCAGCCTAATGTGCATAATCCTGCTGCTGATGGGAGACGACTTGCAGATTGTGGATGGTTTTCTACACAATTCTCTCTTTTAGATTTAACCAACACACTTCAAAATTACGATTTTTTGTTGGCATGTATGGTTCTATGAAAAACCTTTAACATCCATGACACAAAAGGTTCTTTGCAGAAGAAAAAGTTTCTTTAGACCAGTGTTTCCAAACCGGGGTGCTGTCTGGCGAGAGCAGAGGTGTTGTGTAAAAAATTCTTTTGACATTTTTAAATTTTTAATTTCAAGTGTGTGTTTAAAAAAGCATGTAATTTCTGATGTCTCCAATAACAACAAAAAACACACAAATTCATAACAAGAAATGCTAATCACAAGAAAGGTTGGTTTAAATTTCGCCTTGGGATTGCAGGGGTTGCGCATAATTTTCAGTCCTGTGCTCACATCCAAAGTGCGCACACATAAAGCCGCCTCTCAAACAGCTTGTGAGTGAAAACACAATCCGTTATGTCCTAACTGAAAGTAAACAGTTCAGAAAGAAAACGCATGTGCAACAGTACACTGGATCCATGCGTCAGGTCTTAAAGTGACAGCAGCCTAATAAACCTGCTGCTGTCCATGTTTTTAATATTAAACAAAAGAGAAAATTACTTACTGCTCTTGACTGAATAACTTTTGTAACTTCTGTATTTATCTGTATTTAATTTTTACAAGGTTATTTTATATTTAATTAGGCCTACTTCACTTTCTTTAGTATTTCGTACCTGAATAGCCCTACTACTGTTAAATGTTTTAAATTTAATTCAAAGTTTGAAATCAAACAACAAAACTACCCCATTGTAAAAACACAAATACATTTAGGTGAAATAGTTTTAATGGTAATTGAGCAATGTTTAAATAAAAATAAACCTAAATTAAAATCTGTCATCATATAAAGTGATCTCTTCAGAGGTAATTATTGATTGCCTAGACTTTCAGTTTGTGGACAAAAAAAAAGATAATAATAAAAAATATCTATATGACAATAAATACTGCGGTTCTTCCCCTTGGTATCGAATAGCGATACTTTTCGAGGGATTGTATATATCAAAGTTAGAAATTCCAGTATTGTGACAACACTATAGTGTAGGGTGCCACAAATTTGTAAAAATTTTCAAAGGGTGGCTTGACTGAAAAACGATTGGGAACCACTGCTTTAGACTATAAAAATGTTCCTCAGACCAACACTTTCATAACCTTTTTCCACTATAAAGAACCTTTTGTGGGATGGAAAGGTTCCATGGATGTTAAAGGTCCTTCATGGATCTATAGATGCCAATAAGGAACCTTATTTTTAGGAGTGAAGAATGAAATGGTTCTTTTATGAATCTTTCACTCACAGGTTCTTTAAGAAACCAAAAATGCTTCTATATGGTTTGCTGCGAGAACCTTTATTTTTAAAGAAAACTTTTTATAATCTAAAGAACCTATTTCTTCTACAAAGAACATTTTTGGTTCTTCCTGACATTTTATTGGGTGTATTTTGAAAGCTAAGATTTTGTTTATTCTGCTGAACTAGATTGTGCTATATTTTCAATAATACAATTTTAAAATGTATTTTAGTATCTCTTTGACAACCCTTCCCCTGACAAATCTAAGTGTTTTCATAACCGTAACATTTTCAACGCAACATTTTTAAACCATATATTTGCATAAAACACATATTTATGTTTCATAAATGGCCATATGATTCCAGATCGAAGCGTTGAGAGACTTTAATTGTAGCTAACAGTCACATTCTAAAAGTGTTAAACTCTTATTTTTAATTATTTTATATATGGAAAAAGTTTTGAATATATATATATATAAACTATAATTTATCCCAGACCGGCAGTCATGTCATGTTGGTTCCATTACATTCTCTCTCCTCACCAGACTACACACTCTGTAGTGCCGCTGTGTGGTGTGTTTCCACGCTAAGTGAGCAGCCGATATCTCAGCTATCTCTGCTAGTGAACTTGCTCATCTCTCCTGTCAGATACAGATGACAGAGTGTTATTTTCAAAAGCCCACCACAGACAGGAGGACTTGTTTAATGTGTGACAACATCCTGTGATCACTCAGCTCTCTGTATTATGAGCAGAGCTTTGTATGTCCGTTTGCAAAGGCTCAAAGACTTGAAGCGTCTGAAGGAAGAAGCGACAGATACAGAGACAATATGTGGAAGTCCACGAGAGCAACACAAAAGCTGCTTATCAACTCTTGATAAGAGTTGAAAGGGTTTGCCTTTGTTTCTGCTGTCCGCATCACTTGTAATTGAGAGGCTGTCGAAAGTTGAAATGATTAAAACTGAACCATTCGCACACCATTAAGACACCATGACTGTCAGCCCTACAGGTTTACAACAGATTTCAGTATTTATAGTATATCAGTATGTCCTTACACCCCCTCCCCCATTGCTTTAATGTGCATTTTGAAGTAAAAATAAAAAAAAGCTTTCAAATTTGTCATATTGCTCAATCAATAAACTTGGACAAAACTTGTTTTTATGTGCTGCATATGTTACATTTCTGTAATTCTTTAATTGATCTGTAATTGTCCAAATATGTATTGTCAAATATTTCAGCAGCACTTCATAATAACTTTAATTAATAAAATTAACAAACATTATTATATTATGCTTCACAGATCATGAATGTACATTCAAATAGTTAAAATATAAGTTATATATTTTCATAAATATGTATATTTGAATGTACATACAGTAAATAAATCTTTAAAGCATAATGTATACATAATGACTCTTTCTTGAAAAAAAAGTGTCTCTCACATAGGACTGAAGAAGATTAAAATATTATACAGTTGAAAAGATTTATCACAGAAAGTCCAGTTAATTAAATATTATCCTTTCAAACACGACACACAGTGTCTGAACTAACTGCATCCTAAAAAAATGCTAAAAACGTATATTTAAAAATCACCCATACAAAAAAAGTCAGTCCAGAAACTTGCCACCCATGTATGACATCACCTGTTTCACTCTTTGCCATTGTTTTAATGTAGTCTGTGGTGAAAAAGTGATCAGAAGGCTTTTTGCCCTTTGCTAATTAGAATCCAGCAAGAAAAGCCTGGGGATTTATGAAAGGGTTAGAACCTACACCCGTAAGTCTTTCTGGTGCACCGGTTTAAAGCCAAGCAACCTTGAGACGGAGGGAAACAGATTGCTCACAAAAAACATGTTCGTGCGGCACATTTCGAACAAAGATTAATTAAAAAGCCAATTGCAATACATATTTTTTACAGAGAGAAATTAGGGCATTTTTAAGAGTGATGCATAATTTCCACCATCTTTATCATTAAGGAAATTTCCACTCCAGCCAAAAAGAAATCTTTTTTTAGCTTGACTAATAATATCAGGCCTTTTTTTTTCTGCTGTTTTGTGAATGAGATAAAAACTGTGGATTTTAAAGGTCTGCTGCTTTCCGGTGAAAGCATCTGTAAAACATAGTAATTAAGTCAAACTGTCAATCATTGAGGGTCCGTTGGGGAGTGGGTGGCAGATGAGGGGTGTTAAAATCTCACTTTTAAAAGAAAAATCTAGAGGTCATCTGATCAATATGGTTGATTTAAATGTAAAAGTTTATTCATGGTTGATGAATGTGAGACTAATGTATAATACTTTTTCTAAACCGTGAATCATTTTACATTCAAATAAGTTACATTACACTAAAAAAAATGTTTGAGAGGAGAATTCTTAAAATCACCCTGTGATTTGGTAATAAAAGCAAAGCTAACTTGAGCTTCCCATGCTTTGAATCAAATGGGCTGATAACAGAGCAATAAGGTAATGGCTGCTGAGTCTAATTTCTCGGCTCGTTCTGCCAATACATGTACTATAAATCTGAGGGTGTTTTTTTACTGCTATTTTTACAAAAAGTGGAGGAACTGAGACTACAACGGCGCATTTCAACTTGAATGTTAACTTTGTGAGCGGAGCGGAGCGGCACATAATGCAGTGCTGTTGCCTGTTCATCTCTCATGAATGTGCCGTTTCAGCACTGCTGAAGTCATTAACAGTCCCTCTGGTTTAATGAGTAAACCCAGTCTAATCTAACATTCACCACCCCATTTTCTCATTTAATACTCAAATCCTTTTTAAAAATGGATAGCTGTAACTTTGCTTCTTTTTTTTTCAGATTAAGATGAATAGCAATACATGTGTTTTCTTGGAAACAGGGGGTGAAGTTTGTTCTCCATTAATGAAACCACATAGGCTATAATGTGCATGCTGAACAACAACAATAGTCATAATAAAACGAATAATGTAAAAAATAATTATAAAATTGCTAAAATTATTAAAACAAAAACTACTACTACTTGGCAAAACTCAAAAAAATAAGGTAATCAGTTATATACATTTTTTTTACGTTAAGAAATTCAAAGTTTAAGTGCGCAGAACTGGCAGATTTCAATTTTGTACTCATACATTTTAATTGCTCTTAACTTTAACATTTTAAGTAAGTTAATTCATGCATTTAACTGAAAATGATCAGTATTTTTTGAAGTGTAAATTTAGCTAGCCATAACTATCTAATTCAGCAAATGATAATTGTTAACAGAACGCTTTGATAACATTAGCACAGCATAGCAATTGCTGAAAGAGTTCAGCAATATAGAACATTTAACATATAGCTGTTCTCAAACTAAGCTCATAATGGTAACCCCCGAAAAAGAAAGTTCTAAGTATTCATAAAAGTTAATTTGATTGAACTAGTTTGTTTAATTTGAGTTTGCCCCACTCAAACCAATGAATTATTTTGAACATTAGGGTTTACAGTGCTACTACTACAACTAATAATAATAATAACAGATCTAGAAACAGTAATCTATCTAGTTCTGCTGACATGATTTAATATAATTGTATGGTCACACTTTATGTCCAATTCTCACTATTAAGTAACTATTAACTATGACTTTTGCCTCAATAAACTCCTAATAAGAATATGGTCATCCAGAATAAGGCATTAATACTTTATAATACAAATAAACAGCCAATATCCTAGTAATATGCATACTAATAAGCAACTAGTTAATAGTGAGAACTGGACCCTACACTGTAAAAAATTATTTTATGGTGAAGTAAATACTACAGAAAAAAAAACAAATGTAATTTTTACATGAAAAAGTTAGTTCAGGCAAGAATAAAAAAAAAAACTAAGTAAATTCTATATTAGTACTCAATTTAAGCTTGTAGAAATTAAAGCGTAAATATCAACACTATAAAATTAAGTAAAACTACTCAGCTTTTTTGATACTGATGTTCCCATCATGCACTGGGCCTTGAATAATTAATGAGGTCAATTTTTTGCTGTTTTCCAGCTGTTTTTACACTGTTTTATCATTGCTTTTGTGGTTATGTTTAGTAACTTGCCATTCTGTGACATTTGGAGTTAATGTTCTACTCAAAATGGCACATTCATACTCAAAACGATCCATCCAATGTTACCGTCATTGTGTATTGTGTACCAAGTATTGAGGTCTCTGTGTTCAGGTGCCGCGTTACTTCTAATATGAAGATACGGTGTCTACACCATATCTATTGCTTTATTTACTTAGATGTTTCTAAGTAAAGCATACACTTTAAAAGCATGGTTCATTTCAGTGTTATATTGTTTGAGTAAAAGGTATTGCAAAAGAAACTTCAACAAAGTAGAAATTACGCAACCTTTTACTGGCCAAGTTAAAACTTATTTTCTTTGTTAATTTTACTAATCTTGGTTAAGTAGAGTTACTTAAGTCCATATTTTAAATTTATTTAAAATATATGCGTGCAAAAACTTGCGAAAGAAAAATTAAGTAAATTTTACTTATTGTTTTTTACAGTGTAAACCAAAGTGTTACTAATTGTATTTATAATAATTTTTTTTCCATGTCACAAATTACACATAACTATTAATATTTACTTAATCACTGTCAAATGGTTGAAATACATTTTCAAATTTGGGAAACATGCACGTAAAATCATGTTTATGTTTAGGGTAATTTACCCTCGCAGCAAAGTGATTTGTAATAGATGTGTGTCTGTAAGCCCTGTGTTTATCCGTTTTCCACTGTAGCAGAGAAAGCTGACCACATCCACATTGTCTATAGCGTCCATGGCAGACAGACACAGGGAAAGATCCTATACATAGGAGATGACCCGTTAATGTGGTTTGTCCTGTATGCTTTAGCCGCAATTCATTTTAATTGTGCGTATGAAGTTTAAAAGTATTAGTGTCAGGTAAAGATTCATTGCTGCGGTTTGATTTAAGGCCGGCCTAATCGGAAGCAACCATGTGTTCTGGCAGATGTTTACATAAGCCTCACTTGCTCCCTGACAGGAGTTAAAAAGTACAGTTGTGGTAATCAAATTGTGGTGTGCCAAGTCAGATGCACGAGGCAGATTGAATTAAGCAGCCTTGCAGATTTATGTATGAGGAGACGCCAGCCAGGGATACAACATTCATCTGAGTCGGAGCAGGGGGGGGGGGTCTCTGAAACCTCCCCAGTTCTGCTGTTCTCCTTTGTGTCTTGTCGCTGTACCGGACTGACACGTGATATCGATGTTGATGCGAAGTAAACTTGTGCGTTGGTGTTTACCGAGACGAAAACAGGTTAGAAAGCGTCTCCAAATGAATGAGAGCAGTTTTTCGCTCACGACTCAGATTGTTACACACTTATTCGCTCACAACAGACAGAGACAGAGTAAAGAGTCTGGAACGGCAAGAACAATTGAAGTCAGATTATGTCTGGTTCAATGGTGACAATGAGGCAGCAGAGGAGGGCGTGATTGGAGAGAGAGCGAACGAGAAGGAAAAATCATTAGTTCTCCTTCTTTCATGTTGATTGCAGGCACGTAATATGATTGATACAAAAAGAACATCTAACAGGACCGTTCGATTGTTTAAAAATATCGCCGCTCAGATATGTAGTTTCCAATGGACTGCGTTGAAGAATACGAACATCTGGCCTCTGCTCAAAGATACGCTTCTCTTTGTTGTGAAAATGAATACGATCCAACTCAAAACGATCTGACATAAATAGGCTTATTGACCGTGAATGATTTTCCTCTTCCCTCGTTTTTCGTCAATTCTGTCAGCGCAACATATTCTTCAATGGAACGGGTCAGCATTAAATTAAACCTCAACCAGTTTCCAATAGTAATTAACTTGAGTATATCGCAGGGCTATTATTCACATCTAAGTAACCTTTTAATAGCAGTACTCTTTAAACCCCACTGCAGGTAATGACTTTAAAGAGGCCTTATTAAAAGAGAAATGGTAATGAGCTTTAATAAAGCAGAGCAACTCTGAAATGAAGAAGCATTTTGTATAGAGGAGGACACAGGGACCAGTGTCTGAGCTTCATTAATGAGAATGATGATCCCAGCAGTCCCTCTTCAGTGTGTACATGAAGTTAACATTAACCATGATGGAGGACAGATCTATCCAAGTGGAGAGAGAAATGGATTCTTCTAATCAGAAAAGAGGAACCTGAGTAAATTCAATAAAAGGAGAGTCCTGATAACACAATTCATGTGATCTGCGAAGCAGCAGAGACTTATGGGACATTTCTCGCCGAGCAATTACGGCGCAACCCGGAAAACGGTGACATTATATAAAAATGGATGTGAATCAAACTGAATGTCAGGGCTGAATTTTTGTCGAACGTTATTGTTCGAGGCTCTATTTTTGCTCTTTAATTTGGCAAAAGTTAATTTGGCTTCAGATGTATGATGTATATTTATAATTGTGAGCCTTGAAGCAAAGCACAATTATGGGAATGAATTGCTGTTTTAATTTATTTATATTCTCTGCTTCTCGCAGTTTTGGCAAAGCATGAAAAGTTTAGAGCGCTGAAGAAGAAGAAAAAAAACAAACGAGGAAATAAAACCGGTAATTCTCTGATTTAACATTCGCCAATTCACAAGACAAGCAATTAAAGAAAAACACAGAGAAAACTGAGAGAGAAAACAAGGGAGGCAGAAGAACATAATGAAATCAATCTTCTCCAAACAGCTGGAGTTGAATTCCAGCTGACATGAGCACCTGGAATTGCTGCCGGGTACCAACCGTAGGCCTGGAGAAAGCTGCTACACACACACACACACACACGCGCGCTCAGACACACACCCACAACCGCGTTCGCTCTTGGTGGCACTTTGACTGGCACCCCCCGCTGCCTCGTCCTCCCGCCGCGAAACGTCGCAGAACGCTGCAGTGACGTTCCTCCGACTAATTAAAGGGATGATTTGTGCAACGCTGACTTTTTATTTAATTAATCACCTGCACAAAGCCATAAAAAGCCATCATTTAAAAAGATTCCTGTTAGTTTGCCATGTGCCTAATAGATTATGGTACATTAAAGAAGTGACATGATGATGTATTTTAAAATATGGCCACCTTGCCAGGCTGGCAAACTTCCCAACTTTTTTTTTTTTTTGGAGAGGGTTCCCATTGATACAAATGAAGTGTCAACACTTGCAAAAGCTTGCAAACGGATCCTTTTACCTATTAGGACAACTCGCTTTGTATAAGTGCAGCATTTTTTTTTGCTGCTGCTCTGTTCTGAGACTCACATGTAAATATGAATTAATGATTATACAAGAAGTGAACAAAAGCTCTCTGTCTGGTCCTTCTCCTGCGACATGTATTAATTAGTTCAGAAGAAAACAAGTTCATTTGTGAGATGAAGAATTTGAGTTATGCGTGTGTTGAGAGTGTGTTTGCGCACACATGAATGTGTGACTTTGTGTCTCTCTTGAGTGTTGTATGTGAAATTGTAAATGAATTTATTTTGAGTTATTTCAAATAGTGGAAGTTTTCAATTGCTATTTTAGTTATATTTTTAATTTGTGTGTGTGTGTGTGTGTGTGCTTGTTTGTATGATTCATGAAGACACAAATTTGTATAATGACATGGGTATTACACTGGTATTACAACGTTAAAGTGGTTCATGAGGACATTTCCTGAGTCCTCGTAATTAAAATGGCTTAAAAACATACTAAATAATGTTTCATTAAAAGTGTAAAAATGTAGAAAGTTGTCTGTGATGGGTAGGTTTAGGAGTAGGGTTAGTGTAGTGGAATAGAATATACACTTTGTTCAGTATAAAAACCATTACGCCTATGGAATGTCCTCATAATGATGTGTGTGTGTGTGTGTGTGTGTGTGTGTGTGCGTGCGCGTGTAATTAAAATTCATTGTGCGTGTATAAGCCTACCTGGCAATAAATCTCATTCTGTCTGCTATCTCTTTGATAGTTGTTTTGTGTATTAATGCTCTCTTCAAAATGAGAAAAATGGAAATATACTTCCTTTTTAAATGTAATTGTATTAATATATTAATCCATTCATATAGCATACTGTATACATGCCAGGATACATATAAACAATTTTAGACACTTAATTCACTATTAAATATATGTGAATGTCATTGTATTCAAAAACAAATAATAGTACTCCCACTTCTCAAGCAATAAATAAATACATTTTACGGAACTCACTGCTGACATGACACTTCTGTGACTAAACAGCCCAAAAAAGGTAACACACAAACAATAAAAACAACCTTACACACAATTCTGGACCTTTCACTAACAAATAACACACTTGCAAACCTATTTTTCATTATTTTTTAGTCTCTTCAAGTACTTCAACCCAACCCAAGAATTCACCCAGCCAGAAATCATTAAAAAAAAATAAAAAAATGCTGCTAAAGCTTTTCTCAGAACAAACTTTTCTGAGCATTTTCATCTGTGGTTTTAACCAGCTAATGTAAGATTCATTTTTAGTGGATGCATGAAGTATTATAAATCATACTTTTGAAAATGTAAATAAAAACACAGTATATTCTCTGTAAAGGTTATGTTTAGGGCTAGGGTCATGGTTAGGTTATATAATGTAAAGTTTGTAAAGTATAAAAATCATTTTGTCTATGGAGAATCCTCATAAAACACAAAAACCCAACATGTGTGTGTGTAATCATGTAAATTCAGGGTTTTTTTCTTTTCTTTTTGTTTTCCTGAGAAGTAGGTGTGCAATATTACAATAATTTGTCATTCACATATCTTTAATAGTGAATTCAATTAAATGCCTAAAATTGTCCATATGTATTCTGGTATGTGCTATAGGAGTGAATTAATAGCTATAGTAATACATTAAACTTAAAAACTGAGTATTTATCTATTGTTGTTGTAGGCCTAGTTGTTGTTAAATAGCATTCAACCCAACTACACAACCAAAGTTGGGTTGGAAATGGACAAACCCAGTGATTGGTTTGTTTTAACCCAGCAGTTGGGTTAAATGTTTGCCCAACATGCTGGACAGTTTTATTTAACTCAACTATTGTTCAAAAATTACTATATGGCTGGCTTAAAATGAACCCAAAATATGGTGGAAATTAAAAATCAGACATATTTACTACACTCTAAAAAATGCTGGGTTAAAAACAACCCAAGTTGGGTTGAAAATGGACAAACCCAGCGATTGGGTTGTTTTGACCCAGCAGTTGGGTTAAATGTTTGCCCAACCT
>RJVU01027559.1:8183616-8204852 GCA_003731715.1 Anabarilius grahami | reverse complement strand
TTATGCCCTCTTTCACATGATGTAATATAAGTCTCTGGTCTGGTCAAGTTTCAGCTTAAAATACCCCACAAATTTGCCCCTATTTGGGGGTGAGCAAAAACACGCCTTTTACTATATTACTATATTGCTGGCTAAAAAAATACATCCAAAATTGGTTGAAAAAAATGGCTGGGTGAAAACAGCCCAATCCCTGGTTTTGTCCATATTTAACCCAGCAGTTTTTAGAGTGAATGTTTAATTGTTTAAATTTATTAATAAATGTTCATTTATTAAACATCAATAAATGTTCATTTCCAACATATTTTGGGTTCATTTTAAGCAAGCAATACAGTAATTTTTAAACAATAGTTGAGCTCAATAAAACTACCCAGAAGGTTGGGCAAAATTTAACCCATCCGCTGGGTTAAAACAACCCAATCGCTGGGTTTGTCCATTTTCAACCCAACTTGGGTTGTTCTTAACCCAGCGTTTTAGTGTAATATCTTTCAAAGTTAGGCTAAAGTTTCATCTTTCCCAACCTGATCTCTTAAGTTCATATCTCAGATTTCCATGTTCAGCATCACACAACCTGTCTGTAATTATCTTAAAAACAGTAATTAACCATAAATATTTGTTCAGCTCCCTTCACGAGAGCAGTGTGTGAAACAGAGGACTAATGTAATTTGGTTTCCAGCCTATCAAGATTAATTTAGCATAGGACATGATGAATGCAGCTGTGGCTGCGTCTGCGATGCATCAGTGTCAGGAGGGCCACTTCGCCCAGATTTTTCACACCAGTCCGGCGTTTGGAGAGACAGAGTGCGGTATTAGTCATTGTTTTTGGGGAAGAGGCCCGCACGCACTGATTTACTGCCAGACGACGTTCAGCAGAGGAGGCGCCATTAGCCTTGACAATCCTTTAAAGCTATAAAAAATTCAGACTGTGTGAATTTGATTAGCATCTCTCTTGCTTGGTGGGAAGCCGAGCTGAGCTTGTTTTATCTGGGTGGTATTGAAATTGACACACTTTTTTCCCCCCGCGCCGTGCCAGTAATACTCCAGCGGTGGCATTTACCTGATTTGAAGAAGATTGAAGAATAGGACAGGAGAGGAGCAAGCGAAATACCCTCTTCACTGAAAACGACTCCAAAAGATGCAGATGTAGCGCACCTGCTGAACGGAACGACACGAGCGCCGAAACAATCACAAAATAAGCTATTTGTTTGTGAATTTAAGAACACATTAAGTCTGTCTAGCTCGAAGCAGTAGCAAGGGGTATATTACCTGCTCTGAAAATGATGAAGAGAAATCGTTTTACAAAGAAATGATAAAAAGCGCCTTGAGCGAGCTGCAGAACTAGGGTGCCCGCACACAGGGAAGATGAGCGGGCCTGATTAAAATTTCCATCTTTATCACCAGGCGATCACCCCCGTGACGATTGTGCCTCACGTGCACGACGCTGCCACTCCTGAGGATATTGATAACTTTTATATGATTGTTGTAAAAAGCCAGTCTTTTAGAAAATGTCACTTTTTTCCCCTCTCTCTGTTCGCGCTCTCTGTTTTGTCTCCTTCTGAGGTGCTGTCTATAGAGACATATGAGAGAACAGAGGCAATCGCCTGTCAAGGCTGATACTCACTTCCTGTGGAAATATGATGTTGAAATACTCCCCGAGCAGATAAGTGTCTTTACACATGAGCAGCACATTTGATTGCCTTCTGCAGCGAGAACAGAAAGTGGATTACAACTCTCTCTTTCTTACTCTTGCTTGCATGCTCACACACACGAGACAGAGAGAGAGAAAGAGAGAATAGCTCTTTCTATCTCAGCATGAATGCATCTTGCCCAATTGTAATGTTCCTCCTTTGCACTCATTCACTTTTTCTCTCTAATGAACACATGGAGACATAGAAGACGGAATATGACCTGCCCTTCACAACTGGAAGAGCTCAGTGCTCAAGAACATAATGTGTAGCCAGTATTAAAGTAATAGTTAACCTAAAAATAAATATTCTGTCATTTAAATTTTTTTATTTCTTAAAGGAATAGTTCACCTAAAAAATCTAAAAAAAACAAAAAATTCTGGTAAAATGTTACAATAAGGTTCCATTTGTTAACAATTAATGTTAAAGGGTTAGTTCATGAAAAAATGAAAATTCTGTCATTAATTTACTCACCTTCGTGTCGTTCCACATCCGTAGCCCTTCGTTCATCTTCGGAACAGAAATGAAAATATTTTTAATGAAATCTGAGAGCTTTCTGTCCCTCCATAGAGATCCAACGCAACTACCACTTTCAAGGTCCAGAATGGTGGGAAAGATATCATTAAAGTACTCCATGTGACTCCAGTGGTTTAACCTTAAGAAAAAACAAACAATTTATTTACAAAATAATATTATCCAAAGCGTGTTCACGCAACAGTTAGCTCTCGCATGAACACAACACGCATGCATCGTGATGCTCTAGTGAACGTGCGTTGCAGATCAATATTTTCATAAATAAAGTAGTAAATTATGTTTGTTTTTTGTTTTTTTGTGCAAACAAAGCACTCTTGTCTCTTCATAAATTTGAGGTTAAACCACTAGAGTCACATGGAGTGCTTTACCTACCTTTCTGGACCTTGAAAGTTGTGTTACGTTGGATCTCTATGGAGGGACAGAAAGATCTCAGATTTCATTAAAAATATCTTCCTTTGTGTTCCCGAAGATGAACGAAGGTCTTACGGATGTGGAACGACACGAGGGTGAGTAACTGATGACAGAATTTTCATTTTTGGTTGAACTAACACTTTAACAACATTAATAATAGGACCTTATTGTAAATGTTAATTCACGGATTCAGTGATTCATTCATAAAGACAGTCAAAAGTTTCGTAACTGAATTAAATCGTATTTTTGAATGAATCGGTTGAGTCAATGATTCAATGACTTATTCAAAAAGTCACAACTTTTGTTCCTAAATGAATCAGTGTTTTTGAATGAATCGTGCGAATAATTTTTTTAATGATTCACTCATAAAGACAGTCAATTGTTGTCGCCACCTACTGGCGTAATAACCTAATGAAGATTTTGGGCCAGATTTACTAACAGCTTGTGTCAGCGCAAACCCTCTTTTGGCTTTAAAAAACTGTCAGAATTTTACTAAAGACACTTGGTGAAAAAATAGAGCTGAAAAGGTGTGGAAACCTTTTTTGTAGCTGACCTTATTGCATATGCATTTGTAGGGGTTTTCCTTTCAGACGCAAAAATTATGAGAGGAGAGTATTTAAATAAATCATGCAAGGTGATTTACTAAGATTTGCGCTAGTCAATTTACTGGTATTTGCGCCATTATTTACCACTCAAAAAAAGCATGTCTTAAACCAGACGCTAATTTGCGCTGCTCTTGGTAGATTGCATTGGTCATTATGGAAATGATCCGGCTGCGTCTGTGTTCTTTAATTTGCACGACATCAGTAGATCAAGTGCAGAACATTTTTTTGGACGAGGTGGATATTTATCTACAATCCAATTTAGGAAGCAAAACTTGCAAATATCATTTGTCAGCGATGAAGCAGCTGTGACTGTGTGCAGGTAAGTACTATTTATGTCCATATCAGTATCAAAAAAAAAAAGAAGAATATCAAAGAGAGAATATCAAAATATCGGGGACCTGTGCCCCAGTCCTGAGGAAAGGCTTGAAATGCCACGGCAACTCAAATTTTGGTCTGCGTGTCAAACAAACCTATTTAATGGTGAACTTTCACCAAATGCCAAAAAATAGACCCAGTCTCACATTTCACTTCCTCTTTTTCAAGCTCTTATTTCCACTCTACAGTGAAACTAGTACCATTTCATATGTTTTTTGTCATTAACTTTATCTATTTACTGACAACCGTTATCCACCACTGCGAGAGTGGCACATTACAGCTTCGCTGGGAAAGAGACTGGTGCCTTTCCACATTACAGAGTAAATAAATTTGGGTGCTCCAGAGGCCTGCCATTGTGGGATGCTGACTATAATTAAGCGCTACATTAGAAAAGAGGGCCGGAATAAAACATGAGTATGTAAATGCTGCCCGGAGCTGATATTGTAGTGATTATTACAATGCAGATGAAGCATTTCTCATAACTGCTGGTGCCTACTGATGCCTCGGAAAACATCTGGACCTTTTAATTGAAAAATGGCACAGCGCTCTGCCTTGCTGCTGCTCGCACACTAAGTGAAGTCAACAATTAAGACAAAAGCCTAATTGATAAAATTGCATTATTTGCTTATTTGGCGTTCCAGTGAGATGAAACATTTGATTTATCATTATTTACGGGCCAGTGGCAGAGGGGAGACTATTTTGTTTCGCCAGCATTATTAAAAAAGAATAAACACATACGTTAAAAAATGACCACATTCAGTGGGGACCATGTTGCATGAATAAATAATTATTATTAAGCTTCTTTAACGTTGCCCATTTGGATTAGCATGAGTAAATTCTTTATTACCGTTGCTTTATGCAAATTTATGAACTGAGGTTTTTTCCCCCTCACTCTTACCTTGGTTTGAGGATTTTACTGTAGGCTAATAAATGAAAAGAAAATGAACTTCCAGAATATTATCACAATGCTGAGTAACACTTTACGTTACAGTGTACGCATATTACTATGGTTACTGAAAAATTTGGGTACATAATGTGTCCATATAATAAACACATTCTAAGTACATGTAGTTCATAAGTAATTCCTATTAGCAACTTACTCTGCAAATAGGCAGTTAAATGAAAACTGAAATAAAAAAAATTATGATTGCATTACATTTTATTGTAATCTATATAAAGAGCCACACTGAAATCACAAAACCATTAAAATCCAATGCAAAGAATAATTTTGTCTCTAGTTTGTATGTTTAATTTTATTTAACAAGAAAAAAACAACAGAACTGAAGCCAGTTACTTTCTGCTTCTCCAACAAAAATCGTTGGTTCCACTGTATCTCTGAGCAACACACAGTATGGTGTTTAATTCTTGAATGAATTTAATGAATTTGTTGAATCACTGATTCAGTGATTCACTCATAAAGACAGTAAAAAGTTTCGTAACTGAATTAAATCGTATTTTTGAATGAATCGGTTCAGTCAATGATTCAATGACTTATTCATAAAGTCACTACTTTTGTTCCTAAATGAATACATTTTTTTTAATGAATCGTGTGAATAAATTTTTTAATGATTCACTCATAAAGACAGTCACTTGTTGTCGGCACCTACTGGCGTAATAATGAAGATTTTGGGCCAGATTTACTAACAGCTTGTGTCAGCGCAACCCTCTTTTGGGGACTTACTAAAGACACGAAGTGAAAAATAGCGCTGAAAAGGTGTGAACACAGTTATTTTTGCAGATGACCTTATTACATATGCATTTGTAGGAGTTTCCCTTTCAGACACAAAATGTATGGGAGGAGAGTATTTAAATGAATCATGCAAGGTGATTAACTAAGATTTGCGCTTGTCAATTTACTGGTATTTGAGCCATTATTTGCCAGCCAAAAAAAGCTTGTCTTAAACCAGATGCTAATTTGTGCTGCTCTTGGTAAATTGCGTTGGTCATTATGGAAATGATCCGGCTGCGTCTGTGTTTTTTAATTTGCGCGTCGTCAGTAGATCATGTGCAGAACTTTCCACTCCCATCTGCGCTTTTTTGGAATTCCGCTCTCAAGCCAATTTGCCTGTTTAGTAAGTCTGGCCCAAAGTCACTAAATAACCCAACCAATAAGGCACAGACTGACAACTGATTAGTATCAGTACTATTGGAATTCATTCTATTCAAATGTAATGTGTGTAATATGGACACTGTAACGTAAAATTATGCCTCTAACGAAGATAGGTAGGTATACTTTGTTGTTTTTGCTTTAGTTTGGTATGGTGCACTTGCACTGACCCCTTTCAAAGTCAACAAGCCATACCCTCTGAAAGAACTCATCATCAGTCTGGGCCCCTCTCAGCTAGATTTGTGGTCCGGGAGCGGGGCTGTGTGGAGCGGAGGGTACTGTTCATCTGCCAATATGGCACGCTGGCTGAGTGATGGGCGTTCGCTGTTGTCACTAATAATCAGAGCTGTAATGATCTGCAGACAGGAGGCTGCAGGGGCAATGGATTGTGGCAGAGGGTTGGGGGGAGTTGAGGGGTTTTGTAATGATCGGCGTACTAAGCCTGAGGTATGTGCACAGGGGTGTGCTTAGTTCATTCCAGAGCCGTTTTCAGTCCAGACCATGTTACTCCTATAGCTGTCATGATGCTTTCTATGTATTATCTGTATTAATTATGCTTAAAATAATTTGTGCATTTTTAATATATTTTATATAATATATTTATTAAATATGTTGTATTTGTNTATTTGTAATATATTGTATATTATATATTGTTTTTAACATATTGTTAATATATAATAGTATATTAGTATATATATTATAATTATAATATGTTATAATAATTTAATTTTAACTATTATAATATATATAATAGTTTTTTGTTGTTGTTTTAATACATGAGTAATTATGAATTATGCCTAAGCATGATTTGTGTATTTTTTTTTAATATGGTGTATTTTTAATATATTATTCATATAATATAGAGTGTATTTTTTAAAGTGTATAAATACATTTTATTTGTGCCTAAAAAGATTTGTGTTAAAATTTAAAAAAATAATTGGGTAATACTTTATAATAAGGTTTAATTTGTTAACATTAGTTAATGCATTAACTAACATGAACTAACATAAACACTATATATTTACAGCAGTTATTACCCTTACAAAAAAATAAGTATACTTCAAGATAATTTTATTAAGTATACTTAAGTAAAGTTTAAGTATGTTATAGTATACATATGTATATGTAAGTAATATCAATGTACTAGTATGTACTCGTAAGTGTACTTGTAACGAACCGGGACATGAGGTGAGATCCATGTGCAAGCTTTTATTAAACAGTGTTCGTAGTAGACAGGCAATGGTAGAGCAACAGCAGACAGGTATGGCAGAGAGCAGGCAGAATCGTAGTCGGAGAACAGGCAATAGGTCAGGGCGGGCAGATAATAATCATAAGTCCAAGACAGAGCAAATAATCCAAAGGGCAGGCAGCAGAGAATTGTACACGGGAACAAACTGGGTCAACAACAGGCAGGCAAATAAGATAACAAACGCTCAGAAATGCAACAGCAGTATACAAGACCTCGCAAAGTATGTCAGGATATGAGTGGCTTAAATAGTCCAGATAATGTGCTGCAGCTGGGTGTGGTGATTACTGATTGGTGGAGTGAGTGCAAGTGATTGGCAGGGAGGATTATGGGAACTGGAGTCCAGGAATGACTGTGAACGTGACAGTACTATTTCGATACTACTGGAGCTAAGTTGCCCCCTTGTATAAAAGTATACTTTTAAGTGTAACAGTAGTAAACTTGGAGTACACAACAAGTTTACAACTACGTTTTCCATTTGTACTGCAACTATACTACAAGTGAACTAGTACACTGAAAGTTTACTAGTTAAATACTTGTAGCTCTTTTTTAGTTTATGAAAGTACAATTTGAAGCAGTTTTATACTGTAAGTATACTTTTAAGTTTTCTTTAAGTGAACTTAACATACTTATATATATTATTATGAGCTTTCCTGTAGCTCAGTGGTTAGAGCATGGCACTAGCAATGCCAAGGTCATGGGTTCGATCCCAGGGATTGCACATACTCCGATACAAATGTATAGTATAATGCAATGTAAGTCGCTTTGGATAAAATATGCGTAAATGCGTAAATGTATATATACTAATATAGTATATTATATATATTTATATTTGTATATATATTTATATATATATATATTACTATTTATATATGCACTTTAAGCATACTATGTCCCTATTTAGGTATTCATTTTTATACTTGAAATATACCTTTAACTGTACTTTAAGTAGATTTGGAGTAAGTTCCAATGTACATTACAAGTGGACTACACAAAAATTCACACTCGGAATTAGGAACAAATCTGTTCCCTTTCGTGTGAACTATAGACGCTACGTCGTTGACGTGATGGGAATCCTCTGTATTTTGTGTTCGTGAAGCACCACTGTATCCAACCAATGAGAGAGAGAACGTGATGTCATCGGCGGGCGACGTCGCGGACTATAAAGCACGCCCAAAAACAGAGAACGCTAGCTTCTGTTGTCTTCAGTAAGCGCTACATGTATCTTGTCTGTTCTATTTATTGTTGTATTGTCTGAAAGCAAAAAAATGACGGATCGTTTCACAAAGTGTGTGCCTCCCTGTCCGCGATTCATCGTGGCAGGGGACACACATGAAATGTGTGTGAGGTGTCTTGGGATTGAGCACGCACAGGCAGCTCTTGAGGGGGCTGTTTGTGTTCACTGTGAGATGCTCACTCTCAGGGCACTTCGCTCACGCCGGGCGCTCTTTGAGGAGGGCGCCGCGGCGAGTGTTCCCCGCGGGTCTGGTCCCGCTGCTGCCNTCCTTCAGACATATCACAGAAGCTAGCGTTCTCTGTTTTTGGGCGTGCTTTATAGTCCGCGACGTCGCCCGCCGATGACGTCACGTTCTCTCTCTCATTGGTTGGATACAGTGGTGCTTCACGAACACAAAATACAGAGGATTCCCATCACGTCAACGACGTAGCGTCTCGTTCCCTTACTCAGGGAACAAGGGTTACACTCGTAACCCAAGACGTTTTCTTTATAAATCAATATTTTTAAACAATGTATGTTTATACGACAGTCTGTAAAACTATGTGAAAAAAGTATTTAATGGGCAACTCAATCAAAAGGGTAAACACAACTACAAGCCAAGTAGAATACTTAGATTAAGTATATCTCGATAAAAAGATTGAGTACAAGTATAGGCCATATATACTTAGACTTTTCTGTCAGTATAAGTCAAGTATACTTAAGTATAATTTTAAGTATATTTCTGGGAAGTACATTTTGTTTGTTTGTTTAAAAGTAGTATACTAATAGCACACTTGAATAAAGTTCTTTTTTGTAAGGGTAACCTTTGTTACTGTTAGATAATAAAAATGTTCATGTTCATGTAAATGCTGTAGAAATATTGTTCATTGTTAGTTCATGTTCACTAACTAATGTTAACAAAATGAAACCTTATTGTAAAGTGTTACCAAGCATTGTATAAAAACAAGCAATTACAAAAAAAACAATTATATTAATTAAATTATAGGCTATTTTTCTTGCAAACAAGGTGTCATTTCTACAGTGTATCATGAGAAACATAACCTGTAGTTATCCTGGCCATGGCCATGTCTTTTCATCTTGCTTTAAATATATGCAATACTTATAATTTATGCCTTTTTTCCATCTCCATGCTACATGCACATGTGATATTCCAGCCCAACATCTGCCTTCCATTCATAACGGCATTGCATTAGCTCTGCGTCATCATTCATCCGAATATAAAACACCCCCATATAATTTATATGTACATCTATTTTAATATGTATATTAGTTCACCAGAGTCTCCATCATCTGTGTGGCACGTGAGATGATGGAGATGCAGACTTTCCTGCAGGGGCCATTATGATAATATCACATCAAATGTACCAGCACATTTACATACTCAGAGACGGACGCCTACCTGGATTATACCTACCGCAGGATCAACATCAAATTTTGCTGCGTCTTTCATGTCAATTTTCACTGTTTTTTTGTTTTGTTTTGTTTTTTTCATGTGATATTGTATTGTGCCTTGGAGTTAGCATTAGTACAAGATGTGAAAAATCAGAAATCAGATATATGGGCAGCACATCTGTACATTTACATGTTTAGTGTATCTTCATTTCTACATTTAGATTTTCTGATTCACTGCCACTGTTTGCCTCTGGCAGAAATGTCCTAATTACACATACAGCATCTCTTCCCTCAAGATTATATTTATTTCAGCAGAGCAAAATGATGAGAGAGAGAGAGAGTAAGAGAGAGAAAAAAAAAAACAAGAAAAAAGGGTGGCTACTGCTTTGGTAATTTAAGAGAGTGCTAATGAGTGTCTGCTAACCTTTCTCCACCATCCATCAAACCGTAATGGAGTAGAAGATCCTCTTTCCAATCGTGCTTCATTAAAAACTTTCTATTAAATCTAAATATGACGCCATGTACCGATGAAATTAATAGAGTTTCAAATGCTTATATCATCTCCATGGCCTTAAAATCCTCCCAAAACATTTTAACGGCATTGATTTTATTATTTAAATATGATTTAATAAGACAGGGGTCTCTAAAAGTACATAGGGACAATAAAAATATGCCAGCAAGATCAATTCGCATTGATATTGGATTCTTGGTAGCTTAAATGTTACGTATGACTTTCATTGATGCATCTATATGTATACCTGGGGCAGCTTATTTATTCCATGTAGAAGTTGGAGAAAATGGTAACACTTTACAATAAGGTTCATTAGTTAACATTAGTTAACATGAACTAATAATGAACTGCACTTCTACAGCATTTATTAGTCTCTATTAATCTATATAGTTGTTTTTACATTTCTATGTAATTTTACATACCATTCATGTAATGTACATATCAAAATATCTTCACCCTCGAAGAACATGCATTTATAAGGGCAGAAAGATTGAATTTGTTCTTTTTGTTAGCATGTTTGTGCAAGTCCATATGCAGAATGGTGTGTCAAGCTTCATTTTGTGTGTGTGTGTGTGTGTGTGTGTGTGTGTGTGTGTTTGAGAGAGTCTTAATTAACGGCTTGCCTTCGATTGGGTGACATGTTACCTGTCAGAGTCAACACGCAGCGCTATTCAAGCCTGGACTGTTTGTTTCTGTCACTCAGCTGCCAACAAACTCCCAATTTTATTCTTCTTTCTGCCTCTTTCCCTCCTTCTCTCTCTTCATTCAGTTTAATGTTATTTGATCCACTTCTTAAAATTACAGTTTCTGCATGTAAAATAAAAGTGTGGAGTCAAGTATTATGGATATACAAGAGAACATTTATAGAATGTTTCCCAAGATCTAAATAACATCTTAGGATGAAAAAAACAAAACAAAAAAACATTGCTCACATTTTTACAGATATAAACTTTGCATTTCCTTTATGCTTATGCAAACATAAAATATATTTTAGATAGATCGATAGACAGAATGATAGATAAAATGACAGACTAGATAGATAGATAGATAGATAGATAGATAGATAGATAGATAGATAGATAGATAGATAGATAGATAGATAGATAGATAGATAGATAGTAAAAAGTAATACGCTATCTACTCAATAAAATTGTGGCAACAGATTACAAGCAATATTATTAAGTTCAACATATAAGAATTGAGCTAGAATTAATCAAATTAATTCCTTAAAAGTCAACCATTTAAAAAGAGTAAAATTTAAGTAAAATTTAAACAAAAATATCTGAATAACAGACAGATGTCAAAGATGAATTAAGAACTCTATTTTTTATTGGTAACATTGAAGACACCTGATGATAACAAGCAGAATCACTGAAGGAAAGAGAAACACAAGAACTACAACTGACTTTAGCCACCGCCTTATGAAATCAACTGAACAGACATTAAATCTCTCTTATTACTAACCAGACTGACTTTATTTCTGTCATTCTTATACAGTTCTTTTTGAGAATTAAAAGAGGTTTAGATGTTGATGTTTTATTGAAAATGTTTGGTCAACATTACGGTGATCAGTGTTTCCTTAGGTTGGGCAGTTTGACACATGCTTTTTATGTCAGTTTGTGGTTTTTGTAACAGTGTTTGCTAAAGCACATCATTTGTTGACGTCTGTTATTCAGATATTTTTGTTTACATTTCATTGATTTTAAATGGTTGACTTTAATGGTTTAATTCTAACTCAGTTCTTAGATGTTGAATTTAATTAATAATATGGCTTGTAATCTGTTGCCACAGATTTTGAGTAGATATAGCGTATTACTTTTTACAGTGTATAAAAAGAATAAATGATAAAATAAAAATAAAAATAAAAAGCACATATTTCATTTTCTTTTTTTATTCCAAATTTAAACAAACTCAAACTGAGTGACAACAAGCTCGCCTGCTGAGTTGTCAAAGTGTGTTTAACGAGAGCTCATAAAATGCTGACTTGAGCTCCATGTGGAAGTGTTTAAATGTGTGTGTGTGTTGAATGGCGAGAGTGTGTTGTGACAGACTAATAGTCCGCTCAGGTGTTTTCTCCCTTTGCCTGTTATAAATATGGGTGGCCTTGTTTTTGCTGGGCCGGAGGGTCATGTTTTTATGAGTCAGGCTAATCAGCTCCACTGACAGTGCAAACATGATAATTACCCCACTAGTCACACACGTGCACACGTTGCTTTTTCTTCATCGGAAAGATAATATTTTGAACCTCATCAAAGAAGAGGAGTGTTTGAGAAACGCAGGTGAGGTGACACGGCTGTCTGACAGGTGGTAATTAGCATGAGAAGGGCACGACTCAGGGGTGGAGTAATCACATGGCTCAGGTAGACGCCGTGTCTGCTACGCGAGTGTTTGCGACTCATTCTGCCCTTACTGTGATTATTGTGAAGAGGCCCTTCAAACGTCAGCTGCCTATCAACTCTTGTTTATAACAATATCTCACCATCTGTCCGTCTTTCTGTCATTCATCCACTGCGTTTGATAGAGTTAAAAAACAAAAAGGATGGCTGAGGACGCCTGAAGTGTGCTGAGCGCCGAATCAAAACTACGACAGGTGTTGTTCTGGCACCAAGTGTATTTACTAAGCCACATCCCTGGTGCTTTCCCCATCAAAGTAAAGAACTCCCACACTTAGCCAGATGTGCGCAACGCCTGTGTCAGTTCGATGCCCCCTAACCTTTTCTGCATCGACGATGGAGAGAAGGAGAACAGCAAGAGGGCAAAATGGCAAATGGTGAGGTGTACACAGTGCCCTCCCAGCGCTATAAATCAGACAGGCAGGCAGGCCTGAATGAGCTTCTCCTGCAGTCCTCGCTGCTGGCACTACCCATCGCCATTCATCACCTCCCTCCTTTCCTTCCTGCTCTCTTAAAGGCCACAGGAAGTAGTGCAGACCATCTCCTAGTCTTCACCACCCACCAGTTAGAGAGCATTTCATCCAGCCACCCTGTCAGTGACTCTTTTGATGCTCTCGGAACACACCACCAATAGTGCATCTGAGAGCATACACAGTACGGCGACCAACTGCATTTATTTGATTAAAGAAACACAGGGGGGAAAAACTGTAATATTTTGAAATATTACAACCCGAATTCCGGAAAAGTTGGGACGTTTTTTAAATTTGAATAAAATGAAAACTATCACAAAAACTATCATAAAATGAAATCACATGAGCCAATATTTTATTTACAATAGAACATAGATAACATAACAAATGTTTAAACTGAGAAATTTTACAATTTTATCCACTAAATGAGCTCCTTTCAAATTTGATGCCTGCTACAGGTCTCAAAAAAGTTGGCACGGGGGCAACAAATGGCTGAAAAAGCAAGACATTTTGAAGATTCAGCTGGGAGAATATCTAGCAACTAATTAAGTTAATTGATATCAGGTCTGTAACACGATTAGCTATAAAAGGGATGTCCAGAAGTAAAGATGGGCAGAGGCTCTCCAATCTGTGAAAGAGTGCGTAAAAAGATTGTGGAAAACAATGTTCCTCAACATCAAATTGCAAAGGATTTGCAAATCTCATCATCTACAGTGCATAACATCATCAAAAGATTCAGCGAAACTGGAGAAATCTCTGTGCATAAGGGAAAAGGCAGAAGACCTTTATTGGATGCCCATGGTCTTCGGGCCCTCAGATGACACTGCATCACTCATCGGCATGATGAAAACCACTGTCGGTAAACACAATCCGCCGTGCCATCTGCAGATGCCAACTAAAGCTCTATCATGCAAAAAGGAAGCCATATGTGAACATGGTCCAGAAGCGCCGTCGTGTCCCGTGGGCCAAGGCTCATTTAAAATGGACTGTTTTAAAACCTCCATTTTAAGCTACAGCTACAGCTTTCCTGTAGCTCAGTGGTTAGAGCATGGCACTAGCAATGCCAAGGTCATGGGTTCGATCCCAGGGATTGCACATACTCAAGATACAAATGTATAGTACAATGCAATGTAAGTCGCTTTGGATAAAAGCGTCTGCCAAATGCATAAAAATGTTAAAAAAAAATTAAAATGGAAAAGTGTTCTATGGTCAGACGAGTCCAAATTTGACATTCTTGTTGGAAATCACAGACACCATGTCCTCCGGGCTAAAGAGGAGGGAGACCTTCCAGCGTGTTATCAGAGTTCAGTTCAAAAGCCAGCATCTCTGATGGTATGGGGGTGCATAAGTGCATACAGTATGGGCAGCTTGCATGTTTTGGAAGGCACTATGAATGCTGAAAGGTATATAAAGGTTTTAGAGCAACATATGCTCCCCTCCAGACGACGTCTATTTCAGGGAAGGCCTTGTGTATTTCAGCAGGACAATGCAAAACCACATACTGCAGCTATTACAACAGCACGGCTTCGTCGTAGAAGAGTCCGGGTGCTGAATTGGCCTGCCTGCAGTCCAGATCTTTCACCTATAGAGAACATTTGGCGCATCATTAAAGGAAAAATACGTCAAAGACAACCACAAACTCTTCAGCAGCTGGAAACCTATATCAGACAAGAATGGAAGCAAATTCCAACACCAAAACTCCAGAAACTCATAACCTCGATGCCCAGATATCTTCAAACTGTTTTGAAAAGAAGTGAAGATGCTACACCATGGTAAACATGCCTCCATACCAAATATTTTGAGACCTGTAGCAGGCATCAATTTGGAAATTAGCTCATTTTGTGCTTAAAATTGTAAAAATTTCTCCTTTTCAACATTTGTTATGTTATCTATGTTTTATTGTGAATAAAATATTGGCTCATGTGATTTGAAAGTCTTTTAGTTTTCATTTTATTCAAATTTTAAAAAACGTCTCAACTTTTCCAGGAATTCAGGTTGTATTGCAATTAATACAGTTAGTTTTCTGTTTGAATATATTTAAAAATGTCATTTATTCCTGTAATGGGAAAAGCTGAATTTTCAGCATCATTACTCCAGTCTTCAGTGTCACATGATCCTTTAGAAATTATTGTAATGATTTGGTACTCAAGAAACATTTCTTATTATCATTGTTGAAAACAGTTGTGCTGCTTAATATTTTTTGTGGAAAAATTTTTTTTTCAGGATTTTTGATGAGTAGAAGAATTTATTTGATATAGAAATCAAAATAAATGTAAAAATTTCCTCCAAAAAAATCTTACTGACGCACACAATTTAGCATGAAAGAATACAAAGATGTTTACATGGGTTGTAATTCGTGGTGAAAAAATTTAATTTTTTAATAATTTCGTGTAATTTTTGTACGCTAAAAAAAAAAAAAAAAAAAACGAAGTATACCCAGGGCTTAACATTTAAGACGTTTACATAGCTTTGTCATCTTGAAAAATGTATATACCCCCCTCTTCAGACACCACTGCATCACTAGCACCTGATAAAAACTACTGTGAGTTCCTTACTAAACTTTGGGGTCAGTGTGACCCCAGCGATTGCTGAAGGAGTTAACAGGTTTGTTTTTTTACGGTATATGGCATTGTGTAGAATTTGCTATTATTCAGACTGTCACAAAAACATAGCCTAATCGTAGTGATGCTGGAATTCATTTACCAACTATAGGCAACATGCCATTTCAGAGTCAGAAAATGGCACCTTGGAGAAGCATTTATGTGCAAGTTTAGGCAGTCAAGAAACTTCAGCTCTGATCACATACAGGTCTGTAGGCATGCAGGGTAATAAGTCTACAAAAGTGAAATGGGGTGCCTGATCCCCTGAGGTTTTTCTTTGGAAAGAGAATGAGAGAGAAAGAGACGGAGAGATACTGTACATTCTTCACAGATCATGTGAAGCATTAGCCTAAATCAAAAATAGCTGTTATTATCCAGTTGGCCACAAGAATTGTTATGGAGCCATAACAGCAAAGGAGCTTATAAAAATCATCAGACAACAAGACATATGGAGTGTGGACAAAATAAAAATGTGAAAGAGGGAGAAACAAAGATTCAGAATTCAGACTTTATACATTACTTTACTTTAATTACTTTAGTATTTATCTGACTGAAAGGTGTTATATGTCCCAGGTAGATACTGAGAGCCAACTGACATTTGACAACATAAGGGATGTGCCGAAAATTTAGGATGCACTTGAGCAAAACATTGAAACCGAAAATAAATAATCAATTAATAATCAATTAATTAATCAAACTTATTTAATAATCAACACTCAAATAGCTAAAAAGACTTGTACAAACATCACCTTTTTAATAACAGGATTGTTTCTACTCAAGTTGGTGAAATATAACCATTTAAATGACAATTAATTCAAAAATATACTCAGTGTTTCTTCTTTTTTCACCTGTTCTAGTTAAAATGTTGAAGCTGCTTTGAAACAATCTGTAGTGTGAAAAGCACTATATAAATGAAGATGACTTGACATGAAATGTTGAAAAAGTGTTTTCTTGGAAATATAGTTTAAATTAATAATTTGTTTTTGGCCTTTCCTGTGCATACCTTTCACCCATTTATTCTTTTGTAATATCTCTTTAAATAACAAAAGCAGATCATTGATGACATCATAATTTAGGAAATGACCATTTTTGGTTTGTAAACAATGGGGCAAAGGCAAACATATTTAAGTATTAGCAATAGATTTCATGAATTATGTCATGTTATTAGTAGTCTCATTCTCATTCTCTTTTCGATATACTGAAATAAGTATGATAAATTTCAGTTGCCAACTTTAGCTTTTTATTTCCATTCTGTTAGGTTTAATTATGTTCATTTTCTTGTCATTGTTTAAATAATCAAGAGTTAATTACATTTAACTGCCCAAACTTTATTGAAGAATATATCTCAAGGTCTAGTATTTCTATTTATTTTTTCACTCTTCTAAAATTATTTTACAATTCTTGTCAGGTGTAGTACTTCTCCCACTGAAAGATGTCAACAGCTATAATGTGTGATGTTAAAGACAAACATGAATGGCCACAGCAAAGATGTGTCAGAACAAGAAGCACATGTCAAAATAAATCATTAATGGAAAAATATAATATTCTTGTGCTTAAATGACTCTTGCTTTGCTAAAAACTAAATTGTTAGTTGTCCTTTTGATAATTGCATCAAATAATCCTTCAGTCTCTATGGAAGAACTGTTTGGTATTTAGCCTACAGTGAGGAGCAGTAATACATTTCAGTGAATATCTGGCCTGGTGTGCGTTTCCCAAAGCGAACAATGGTCGCAAGTTCTGTCGTTACCAATAAAGTTCAATGGGACTTACGACCGTAGTTAACTAACGATGCTCTGGGAAATGCAACCCAGAACTGCACTAGTATAGGCAAGTATAATAGACCTGAGATGGTGTGATTTTGTCTTCCATCTGATCTGGGTAAGAGAACTTGTATGGCTTTCTATATCTCTCTAAGTAGGTTTATAGCGAGGGCCCCAGCAGTTCCCTACGCTTCACCAAACAATGTCTTTAAACTCCACTGTAAATCAGTGCCAGAGAAAGTGCAACAGCAAAATCCTGTTGAATTTATAGTCTTAAAGGCTTGTAAACTAATATTGAAATAATGCACAAACAGCTCTGAGCTTTTAAAGGTGTTTCAGGGCACTTTGTAATTTTTCAATTTTTTTCTGATTTTTTTTCTTGGTCATATTGAAGACCAATGTAGTATGTGCAGTATAAATATATTGCCCTGACAAAACAGAGTTAATCGCTTCCATCTTGCATCTTAAATGCAAAATTGTAACATGATCTCACTAATATTCATTTGTAAAGTGCACATATTTGTATACATTTGACCTAGACCATAAGGGTCATAAGGGTCAATTTTTTGAAATTTGAGATTTATACATCATCTGAAAGCTGGATAAATAAGCTTTCCATTGATGTGTGGTTTGTTAGGATAGGATAAAATATTTGATGGAGATACAACTATTTGAATATCTGGAATCTGAGGGTGCAAAAAAATCTAAATATCGAGAAAATTGCCTTTAAAGTTGTCCAAATAAAGTCCTTAGCAATGCATATCCACTTACAAGAATACATTTTTGATATATTTACTGTAGGAAATTTACAAAATATCTTCATGGAACATGATCTTTACTTAATATCCTAATGATTTTTGTCATAAAAGAAAAATCGATAATTTTGACCCATACAATGTATTGTTGGCTATTTCTACAAATATACCCATGCTACTTATGACTGGTTTTGTGGTCCAGAGTCACATTTGTATGGATACTGAAATGAAGAGTAGGCCTATAAAAGAATATGGAATTCTTGAAATGTATATAGGTTGATTTTTCTTGTATTTATAATATTTTTTAATGCATTTATTTTAACATTGACCTAAATTAATATAAATTCTTTTTTGTATTATTATACTTTATGTATGAATACCTACAAATATAACTGAGATCACCATGAAAATTGAAACATTTGTATCTGCTGGGGCAGAAACTTTGAGACGCAGTGCGTTCAGTGTGTGTGTGTGCTTTGTCTGATTTTAAACTGAAGCTAAAAACCATACCAAAGCTTTGTGAAAATCAGTTCTTATCCCCCTGAGGATTTTCAAAGGTAAGCTCTCTTTTTTCAGCCCAAATTTTTGAAGCACATTTAGATTTACAATGACAAATGCTTGAAGATTAGCTCTCCGTAAGCCAGCTCTTATGAAAATTTACAGTTCTGCATTAATATTAATGGATTATTTTCACCTGCTCGGTATCATAAATAAGCAGAGTTTTTGTCAGGCCCTGTGTAGATCACCTGGATGGTGCTAACCTCACCCTGCTGGTCTTCAAACATCCATTTTGTGAATTAATTGGAGAAATTGCAAATCAGGTAGCTGGCCAAATAATTCAGTGTCAGATCCAATCAATACACAAGGTAAATCAACTAATTTCATTTATAAATGATCTTAAATAGATCAAGCGACCAATTAAACAATTAGCATACATTTAGCGATTAATTAATAAGAGCATTAATCATGTCAATACAGTTGAGATTTTTGAAGGCAGCAAGTTTTTGAAAGTGCCAGGCGTGCCGGCGCGGAGGCAATACGTTATGTGCGGAGAGTGCAGCCAGTGACACAGAGAGATTTACTGTGCTAAAAGCAATGCAATTAGGAGAGAGGTTGAGAGGCTGGAGAGGGTATGCGTGCAGTGTTAAAAGGAAGAGAGATTTGACAGGCGTGGACAGACTCTTTTCTGCTGATGAAAAAATATACAAAATGGGCCCTTGTTAAAGTACACTCAGGATAATTTGCAAAGCAAAGTGGCCTTTACAAAAATGCTTTTAAAAAGTTTCTAGGTTAACTTTGAAGTCAAACATCAGCATAGATTAACAAAATGCATATCAAAGCTTTATCATTCAAGAGTTTTGAGGCTGAAATATTTTGCTTGATGAATCTGATAGCGCTGTAAAATCAATTAATCACATTTAACAAACATTTGTATACACACACACACACATATATATATATATATGTATGTGTGTGTGTGCGTGTGTGTGTAATTTTTAAAATTGAGTTATTCACATATTCTTATTCTGTGACAACTTATTTACATTATGTGATATTTTTATGTTGTGAACATTTTGGAATTTTTATTTAGAAAACAAAAAGGTTGAATCTACAAAGTCAAATGGAATGCAAAAACTTTATAGCTTAATATCTCAAAACTGCTCAGAATGCAGATAGAACCTTATAATTCCACTTTGCTGATATATACAGTGGTTACGGAAAGTATTCAGACCCCCTTAAATTTTTCACTCTTTGTTATATTGCAGCCATTTGCTAAAATCATTTAAGTTCATTTTTTTCCCCTCATTAATGTACACACAGCACCCCATATTGACAGAAAAACACAGAATTGTTGACATTTTTGCAGATTTATTAAAAAAGAAAAACTGAAATATCACATGGTCCTAAGTATTCAGACCCTTTGCTGTGACACTCATATATTTAACTCAGGTGCTGTCTATTTCTTCTGATCATCCTTGAGATGGTTCTACACCTTTATTTGAGTCCAGCTGTGTTTGATTATACTGATTGGACTTGATTAGGAAAGCTACACACCTGTCTATATAAGACCTTACAGCTCACAGTGCATGTCAGAGCAAATGAGAATCATGAGGTCAAAGGAACTGCCTGAAAAAAAGTTCTGCTGCACTTAAGGTTCCTAAGAGCACAGTGGCCTCCATAATCCTTAAATGGAAGACGTTTGGGATGACCAGAACCCTTCCTAGAGCTGGCCGTCCGGCCAAACTGAGCTATCGGGGGAGAAGAGCCTTGGTGAGAGAGGTAAAGAAGAACCCAAAGATCACTGTGGCTGAGCTCCAGAGATGCAGTCGGGAGATGGGAGATGGGAGAAAGTTGTAGAAAGTCAACCATCACTGCAGCCCTCCACCAGTCGGGGCTTTATGGCAGAGTGGCCCGACGGAAGCCTCTCCTCAGTGCAAGACACATGAAAGCCCGCATGGAGTTTGCCAAGATGGTGAGAAATAAGATTCTCTGGTCTGATGAGACCAAGATAGAACTTTTTAGCCTTAATTCTAAGCGGTATGTGTGGAGAAAACCAGGCACTGCTCATCACCTGTCCAATACAGTCCCAACAGTGAAGCATGGTGGTGGCAGCATCATGCTGTGGGGGTGTTTTTCAGCTGCAGGGACAGGACGACTGGTTGAAATCAAGGGAAAGATGAATGCGGCCAAGTACAGGGATATCCTGGATGAAAACCTTCTCCAGAGTGCTCAGGACCTCAGACTGGGCCGAAGGTTTACCTTCCAACAAGACAATGACCCTAAGCACACAGCTAAAATAACGAAGGAGTGGCTTCACAACAACTCCGGCCAGAGCCCTGACTTAAACCCAATTGAGCATCTCTGGAGAGGCCTAAAAATGGCTGTCCACCAACGTTTACCATCCAACTTGACAGAACTGGAGAGGATCTGCAAGGAAGAATGGCAGAGGATCCCCAAATCCAGGTGTGAAAAACTTGTTGCATCTTTCCCAAAAAGACTCGTGGCTGTATTAGATCCAAAGGGTGCTTCTACTAAATACTGAGCAAAGGGTCTGAATACTTAGGACCATGTGATATTTCAGTTTTTCTTTTTTAATAAATCTGCAAAAATGTCAACAATTCTGTGTTTTTCTGTCAATATGGGGTGCTGTGTGTACA
>RJVU01027559.1:8166375-8183512 GCA_003731715.1 Anabarilius grahami | reverse complement strand
AAATATATTTATTTTTTTTTTTTTTTTTTTTTTAAATAGTTTTTGCTTTTTTTGGAATATTTTTTATCTAGCTTCAATTTCAGTTTTAGTAATTCTAGTACTTAAACATTTTATTTGTTACTTTCCAGTTTTTTAAGTTTAAGGGCCCTATCATACACCCGGTGCAATGTGGCGCCAGGCGCAAAGTGTTTTTTGCTAATTTCAACCTGACACAGTTATCATTTTCACGTCCTGCGCCACATTGTTTAAATAACAAATGTATTAGCGCCCATGGGTGTGCTGGTCTGAAAACGAGGAGTGTTCTGGTGCATTATTGGCACGTTACTATTTTGAGGCAACTGAAATAGACTGCGCCATTGACCAACAAAAACCTGGTCTAAAGTCAATGGTGCAGTATTTATTTATTTTTGTTATTTAAAGTGCGCGTTACTAATATGCACCTATAAGTGGGTGCATGACGCGCGTATACACTCTGCTTATTACACACACACAGGGATGCGCAGCGGCACACAATCATGCCAAATATTAAAAATAAAAGGATTACAATGTAAAATATTATTATTGTGTGGAATCCGACTTTTCCCGCTTGCAAATTCCGCCATGTAAATAGTGAATCCGCCATGGCGTGAGCACAACTGGCTTTTAAAGGGAATGGGAGATGAGACTCTGATTGGTTTACTGCACGTTACGGCCAAAACACACCCATTACTCATTAAGAGATTAGGGACAACCCTTTTAGACCATGCACCGGGTGCGCCAACCATTTTTCCCATCCTTAAACTAGCAAAGGTGGATTTGGACGTGCCCAAAGCACACTTGCGCCATGCGGTTAGATCGTTAAAATAGGGCCCTAAGTGTTCCATCTAATATTTCTATATATATTAGTTCTGTCATGAAACTCTAGATGCCGCAGGCTGATGGGTGATATGAAAATTACAGCATTAACTAATGGCACAAGCTGATTGGTCCATTTCACATCTGCAGCCAATGAACTTGTTGCTCACACATTTCAGAGGCTGGTTACATTCATTATAGCAGTTTGCAGCACGCTTCAGAGTTCCTCTAAAACCCTCCACCTTCCCCAGCTCCACCTGTATAGACCTGCTATGGGTTATTGATATGTGCAATATGTCTTACTCGCAGCAGCGTATCGGCATATGTATTGGCAGTAGCAAGTTTCTGTACTTGCTCTGCAGCAGCAGAAATAATCAGCAGCAGCAGCAATAATCTACAACAACAGCAATAATCTACAGCAGCAGCAATTCAGCAGCAGCGTAGCAGATCTATTCTGCAAAGACCAAATACATTAACATTGCCATATCCATTATCATGCTAACAATCTTCAGAAAGTTGTCATGATATATATATATATATATATATATATATCTGTGTGTGTGTGTGTGTGTGTTTTAGTTAATACAGCACTGTCTAAAACTTAAATTTGTTCAAACATTGAAATCTACGTGATGTGTGCTTCTGTGGTGGTGCCAACTGTCTAATGCTCCAGCTTTGAAGGCTGGAATGGAAACAGCAGTTCTTTGTGAGATCATACTGAGGGCCCACCCGGGAAACTTCTGTGTTCTCGCTATTAAACTGTCAAGTAAATAATTATTCTACTTATGTTATTTAAGTCTTCCATTTTTAGCTCAAAGTGGTGTAAGTGTTGAACTTTCGACTGTGGCACGCATTGATGAGATGAGCCGAAAGGAATCTAGATGTCAGAGGTTGAAATGTTCAGAGTGGGAAAATCTGGCTACTTGTTAATGTTTTGTACATTTGACACTTGCGAATTGTGAAGCCACACCTTCAACAGTGTGAAAAAGATGCAGTTAGCTTGTTACAGAGGCAAAACCACACAATCTTTTGCTGGCATCTTTCAACACATCAGCATGATCAAGGAACATGCAATTTTTTTAAATTATCGTTGTAGTATAAATGTATTGTATTGTATAGAATTATCTTTATGTTAACGTAACGTCTCTGTTCACTAGAAAGTTTGAAGAAACTGCATTACTGCCTGCCACATGTGTAACTCTAAACCTGATTTTGAAGAAAAATCCTGAAACAGTTCATGCTAATATTTTGTTAATTAGGGGATGAGATTTAGAGCTGTATGCACTTTTTCTTTGGCTGAGGTCATCTGAAGTTGTGCAGTGCAGCTGCAGTGAATGAGAATCGAGCATGCTGCCAGAAATCTGCCTCCATCAACACACACTCATGACAACTCAAAATAATTTGTAAATCGTATGATATCATACAAGTTTTTATTCCTATTACAATCATGCTTAAGTTAAAGTTTGGGTCATACTTTTTACCCCCCATTCCTCACTTTGCGTTGCACCCCATGCAATGTATACACACAGTTCAAATGTGGGGTCAGAAAAATTTGGTTGCATTTATTTGATTAAAAAAACACAGCAAAACAGTAATATTTTGAAATAGTATTACAATTTAAAATAACAATTTTCTATGTTCATATATTTTCAAATGTATCCTGAATTTTCAGCCACCATTTCTCCAGTCTTCAGTGTCACATGATCCTCCAGAAATCATTATAATATGCTGATTTGGTGTTCAAGAACATTTCTTATTATTATCTATGTGGAAAACATGATACATTTTTTCAGGATTCTTTGGCTCTGTATAAACCTGGTATTAAGATTAATTTTGGTTGATCAGATCACAAGTGGATGACACTTAATACAGGTGTAAACGGGGTCTAAAACAAGGGGTGTGACGAGACAGTTATAGCTCACAAGACGAGACGAGACACAAGATTGAGTTCACGAGAATGAGACGGGATTTTTACACAGTATTTTTAAGAAATCCTCAATGACGAAATACATGACTAGAAAAATAGTCTGCAGGTGCATTTGAAATGTTTTAACTAATCATCTTGTAATGAATGTCATTTCAGTTCTACTTTCTGTGTATGAATTATTATCAGTAAAAGACAATAATACTCACTGTAAAAGATTTTGACACACTCAACTCACTAGCTTCTCTCCTGTATGATTTCATATGAGTCTCTTCAGACGTTACAACTGTACATGATTTACAACTTTTGACCTCCTAACTGAACTCCTTTCCACAAATTGATCAAATAAATCAAAACAGTATAAATAAAAATAAATCAGTTTTCTCTTAGTCTTAGTAAGTGCAAACAAGTGCAACCATAATCACAGTACTCTCTTGTGCTTTCAAAGTGCAAATAGAGACCAATTTTTTCTTCAAGCATGATCCAGAGCTAAGAGATGGTTACAACTACACAGCCCAGCCTAAGAAAGCTTTCATATCGGGAGATATTTGCATGCATCAGGGAGCCACTTTCAAAATGTGGAGTATTGAAATAGCGTTTAAATGCCCACTCGCGCGTACTTTGTGAATAGGGAGTGGTGGTCCTGAGCGCACATTCTACAAGATAAGATGTGTCAGATGCTTAGGCTCTGTTGTGCAGTGAATCCTTTGCCATGGTCTTGTCAGTCACTCTGACTTGTCAGTGAACTCTGATTCCTGCTGCACTATGTATGACTCTGCAGCTCGTGTTGGATGAGCTGAAGCGTCAGCTCATATTTAGTATTTTTGGTGCACCAAAAAAACAAAATAACGACTTATGTAGTGATGGCCGATTTCAAAACACTGCTTCATGAAGCTTAGGAGCGTTATGAATCTTTTGTGTCGAATCAGCGGTTCGAAGCGCCAAAGTCACGTGATTTCAGCAGTTTGACACGTAATTCGAATCATGATTCGACACAAAATATTCATAACGCTCCGAAGCTTAATTAAGCAGTGTTGTGAAATCGGCCATCACTATATAAGTCGTTATTTTGTTTTTTTGGCGCACCAAAAATATTCTCGTCGCTTTATAATATTAATATTGAACCACTGTACTCAAATGAACTGATTTAAATATGTTTTTAGTACATTAATGGATCTTGAGAGAGGAAATGTCATTGCTCCCTATGCAGGCCTCACTGAGCCATCGGAATTCAACAAAAATATCTTAATTTGCGTTCCGAAGATGAACGAAGGTCTTACGGGTGTGGAACGGCATGAGGGTGAGTAATAAATGACATTATTTTCATTTTTGGGTGAACTAACCCTTTAATACCAGGTGTAAACAGGGCCTTTAATGAATCAAAAGTTCAAAATAAAAAACAGCATATATTTGAAATCTTTTGTATTATAAATGTCTTAACTGTCACTTTTGTTCAAATTAATGCATCCCTGCTGATTAAAAGGATTATTTTCTTAAAAGAAAAAAAATTACTGACCCCAAACTTTTGAGTGGTAGAGTATGCTGCTTATCCCATTTTTACTCCCATGTCTTTTGGTTGTCAACAACACCGCTGTGCTTCAGATCACCATTTTGAAGGATATCCTGATTGTCCTGGTGCAATTGTGTTTTAAACCGGCCTTGAGCGAGCTTGTCGTCAGCAGGACCATCCCCAACCATGCGTGGTATGGGGTTTTCTGCTCTAATCACGGAGAACCATAAGACATATTTCAATTTCCTTTGATCCTCATCGGTGGTACAGCTGGAAACCTGATCATTAAAAGGGAATATTACTGGGCATGGGTTTTCTTGGCATTTTTGCCTCGTGAATGTGTGCTATATTCGTTTTTTATTTCTGAACCAGATCTTCTCAGAAACTTCTTTCAGAGTTCAAAGAGTTACGTGATGGGCCTGAATGTGATTTGAGGATACTAGAAAGCTTTGAAGTTCAAATTACTGTTTGACTTTAGAAAGGGAGTTAACAGTGTTGGATTTTTTGGAACAGTAACATTTGAGAGGTGAACAATGTTAGTTTTGAGAGCCAAAGAAACACGTGGCATTAAAACATTATGATGCATTAACATGCCTTTAACTTGTGGTCAAAACTATTTACCACCAATAACATAATATAAAATGACACCTTGTCTATTAATAGATTGGTTTCCTCTCAGTGACATAATGAAACAAATTTTTTTCTCTCATGGGTACTAATGTGTCAGCAGACAATGTCGGATCAATACCGAGCCATGGGTCTATCGAGCATAAATATATTTCTTGGCCCAGAGCTGCAATTTTGTAATTCAGACTCGATCTCAATTTTCTGGCTGGCAAAGATGCTGTCTAGTAAGTCCATCTCTCTCCCCTGCTTTCCATAATCTACCCTCTGTTTTCACAGGAGACTCCACGCGGTGACAAAGGCGGCGTTGCGAGAAGAGCAGATAACTGCAGATGAACAGTGTCAGGTAAAGTGTGATCAAAAGACGGTTAATGTGTTTTATACCAGCGTGCCTGAAGAGCGGGTGAATACTCAAATCACTCAGTGTCAGGCAAATATTCCTTAATAAGACTCCCCGCTTCTCTGCACATGCACACACACTTTTCCATGCCACTCACATAACATAAAGATAAAACTTTAAGTCTCCAACATTACTGTATCTTTACACTTTGCACACATTGATAATTTTCTTTCACTTTTCTAAGCGATCAGACGTACATGTTTTCATGTCTGGAATAATAAAACTGAAATCTCCCATAGACTTAAATGGAAAGAAGGACGTAAGCCTTATCTAGCATCCAGAATATCACAGAGAGGCTTTTTCTTTGGGTTTATAATCAATTCCTTAGCAAGCATGTAGTAATATGCTGAAAACACTCAGATCTCCCTATCAAGTACCCAAATCACCTTAGTATATTGGCCGCAGCAGGTTACACTTTATTTTAAGGTGACGAAGTTACTCAAATAAGTACTGAGTAATATTAATTAACTACATGTACTTACTATATAGTTACGGTTAGGGTTACTGTTTACTGTTTAGTACTGTTTAACTACGTCGACTTAAAATAAAATAAATGTGTAATCACTGTAATTCACCAAAAAGNCTGACTTACTACAGGTGAAATTGTGCCAATACTTCCTTTTATGTACACTACACAATTTGTTTATATATATATATATATATTTTACTGTAATTCACTTATAGGGTTTTTTCATGTTCCAAAGCTTGTAGTAGTTTCTTATTGGTAAGACTGACTTACTACAGGTGAAATTATACCTCCCTGTATGTATTGTCAAAATGTCACCTGTAGTAAGTCAGTCTTACCAATAGAAACCTACTAGAAGCTTTGGAATTTGAACATGTCTGTTTTTAAATGTTAAAAGTAATTTTACTGAGTACAAATTATAAGTTTTAACCACTTGGTGTAATTGGAAGACATTCCCTTCATCATGCGCCGTGGTAGTGAGTCAAATCATTCACAGGTATAAATATGAAGCTGTTGTGCACGTAGGAGATTTTGAAATAATATTTCATGTCTACATACAGTGGTTACATACTGTAAAAACTAATCATGGTATTGATATCACTGCCAACTCCATAGAATATTGGCAAGGAAAACTAACTTTACAGAGCTCTGAGAACCCCCTAGTGGTCGGGAGCATTTCCATTGTGTTGTGCTCAATTTCGTTGTGATGGCTTTATTCCGTTGTGTTGTGAACTTGTTTGTTTTTTAAATGTTGTTGTGTTGTGCACAACTGGGCCACCGTACGAACGGGTTTAAGGAGTTATTAAAGTGAGCAGACATGAATCGCTAACTGTTCAGTGTACTAGCTTAGCATATCACTAGCTGATTTCACTGCTAGCGTAGCCTGTACCCAACGCAAATATTCAGTTATAGCTTTACACAGTGCTCGAAGTGGGGGAAAAGTGCCAGTCCCCACTCAGTTGGCATCATGTTCGGGGTCGGAGCGCTCAGATTACCAGCAACATACGAGAAGTGCGTACCGGCCCACTTCGAGCACTGGTTTTATACATACTGCATGTTTTACTTTGATCAGGCATTACAAAGAGCAACCCCCTGGGGTTCTAGGCAGATTAGATTGAACAGACAGACTGAATTTTGCAAGCAGCAAACATATTTTCTTCAGAGAGTGTAAATATCTAGTGCATTTTTATAGTTCATACATTTCACAGGAACAATTTAGTGCAACTTTGTGTTTTTGTGGATCTTGTTTTCAATCTTTGTAACTATGTAAACATTGGGTTGTACATGGTAGCATAGATTATGTGGGGTTTGTAGTGTGGTTTCCAAGCATTCATGCCTTATAGGAGACATTTTGAAAAAGAGCAGTGTTGAATTTGGCAATAAGGCTGTTTCTTTTCCTCTTTGTGGTTTTGCCGTCTGTCTGAAGTTGTCAAGCATACCATGTTGTCTTGTTTTCCCTCTCGCTCTAGTCCCCACAATCAAAAGCATCCTTGGTAATTTCTCTTCTCAGCACTGAGTTGGCCGATTTGGCTGATATGATGTGACTTGATGGAAATAAATCTCAGTTTTACACCAAAACCCCCTCTGGTTTTCTTCCTCCTCAATGCCAGATAAAAGCTCAACTTCTGAAGGACGACTAGACTGACAGCTCAAGCTCTGGTCTGGGACTCCGTTTGCAAGTGCGAAGGTAAGGTGTGTTTGGGAAAACTTGGCCCTCACCGCTCACCCATGCCAACTCAAACTGTTAGCTGCCGACGCTGTAAGATGTGCCCACTGGCATCAGCTGGGACCCACTTACCGTATTTTCATTTCGTAGAGTTTTTTGGGGGAGAGAGATTGTAGGATAGCGGCGAGCACGTGGGGATGTAGCCTCCTTTCGGTTGTCACAACTGGTAAAGGCTTGACTTTGAACTGTGGAGAGAGGAACCTAATTATACCCCACCTGTGCCCGGCTGCAGGGGGAGAGAAGGTGGAGATGAAGCTGTTAACTGTCTCGCAACTGGCACCACCCTGTGTTTGTATACATCTGTGTCTTATTTCCCTCTCTGGCACAATCAGTCCAGGAAGCTAAGCAGGCATGACCGCATTTGGCTACTTCCAAAGACTTTGGCAAAGTTAGACAAGGAGAAGGCTGAGTAATGGAGAAGGGTGGGAGGACATGGGTGCTGTGTGTTTGTGTTTGTGTGTGTGTGTCGCCGAGAGGTGTATTGTTTGTTTTTTTCTCCCTCTCTTGCTGCTTTGGAAATGCTGGTACAGCAGAAAATAATTGGTCCAGCTCTGTGTGGAATTGAGGGATGGAGTTACAGTGTGGAAGATGAGTCTATACTTGTGTGTGCGTGTACGTAATTGTGTATTTGTGTGTGTGTGGAGACTCGTGAGATGTTAAAATGCAGTTTTCTGTCAGAGCAAATCAAAAGCAGCTACCTGGCATTGTAAACAGGCTTGAGTGACATCTGACTAATAAGGAAACGCCACCGGTAGAAAACACCTGCAGTGTCCTCGGTGTATCTAATCGTCATCTTCGGCGAGGCAGGGTAATTCGGAAGCACCGTTGTGGGCCGCTTTCAGAGGCATTCTGCCGCTCTGAGTCCATTATAAGTCCTGTCACATTTCGACTGCTTGATGTGCATCTACAAAAGGCTCACGAGCTCCAGATGGGAGTGACATTCACATTCATTGCCTGTAAGGAACTAAATAACAACAGCAAATAACATGAAGGAAAGGATCAAGGCTTAATTAAATGTTTATCTTCGACTATTTCTGAAAAATGCTAATTAGAAAGAAATTATAAGTTGTTTTTCCCCCATTTGGCTGTTTATGTAACAAATTGCAGTAAAAAAAAAAAACATTAAATGATTCTAAAATTTTAAATTGCAATATAAGAAATACTCAAGAGGAAGTGTGTGATTGACCTCTCTAAAATCCAGTGTCACTCTGATCCAATTATTTTCCCAACCAACAAAGTGGTTAAAAAACATGTTAAAGAGTGTTTGTTTCAGAGATTTTACGCTATTTTATTTTTAATTCAGTCACATAAAAAAAACAACTTTTGTAGCTTAGCTTATAAACATATTAAACTTTAACATCTGACTTAACATTGATTTAGAAATTGTATCACCCCTATCAGTCATGTTCCAATAGAACTACAACGTAGAACTTCCACACTGCAAAAAATGCTGTTCTTACTTAGAATTTTTGTCTTGTTTCCAGTCAAAATATCTAAAAATTCTTAGATCAAGAAGCATTTTCTTGACAAGTAAAAATTATTTTCTTGTTTTTAAGAAAAATAAGTCAAAATTAAGTGAGTTTTTCCTTAAAACAAGCACAAATAATCTGCCAGTGGGGTAAGCAAAATAATCTTAATCCAAACTGAAAACAAGATTATATATCTTATTTTTGGTTTGATATAAGATTGTTTTGCTTACCCCACTGGCAGATTATTTTGCTTGTTTTAAGGAAAAACTCACTTAATTTTGACGTATTTTTTCTGAAAACAAGAAAATTATTTTTACTTGTCAAGAAAATACTTCTTGATTTAAGCACTTTAAGATATTTTGACTAGAAACAAGACAAAATCTCTAAGTAAGAACAGCATTTTTTGCAGTGCAAAAGCTACTTCTCACCCCAAATAGGGTCATACGCAAAGATGTTCACCAAATCCGTGCATACTTTATAATAGGGATGAGCCCATTTCATTTGTCCAGATATTGTCAGCTTTCATTAGTGTGTCTGGAACTGGTGGCAGGCACAGCTTGTGTGCAGGTTGTCAGAGCCATTTACAACAATGGCCAGATATGAACCCCAGGCATGTTTCTCAATGTAAATTACAACATCTGTCTGTATCCACCTGTTCTCAACTTCCGCCCGTGTGCTTAATCAAAAAAAAAAAAAAAAAAAGATAAGCGTCTCGCAATGCAATTAACCATATTGTAGCTCGTCTGCATGTGTTCGAGAACACATTGTGCAGAATATAACAACACAACAAGTGGGAACAAAGTAAAATTGTTTTTCATGTTCTTAAAGGGAAATGTTTTAGTATTGATCTTAATATAAAATTAAATTTCATAAGATAAGTGTCACATGCAATTGTGGCAATGATGAGATGAGTAGGATGTGCAGGCATGTTACAGTTTTATTGAATACATACTCAAAAACAAAACTATGACTCCAAAACATGAACAGAGACCTGTTGCATGAAGCTAGCTTCACAAACTCTGAGTTTCAGAGTAAGTTTAGAGTTGACAAAACCATACAAATCCAACCTGGTTTAGATCAGGTTCAGCGGGCTCAGTTAGGGACGTTCTTTGTCTACTCAGGGTTTTGATCCAGAGTTTGTGATTAACTCTGAAGCGCATGCACCTGAAAGTGTCACATGTGAAGCGAAGAGACGGCACAATTCACTTCTTTGTTGAAGATGAAGAGATTGTTATGAAAAATATCATGAATTTAAAGGGGTGGTTGATTATGATTTCACTTTTTTAACTTTAGTTAGTGTGTAATGTTGCTAGAGCATAAACAATATCTGCAAAGTTACGACACTCAAAGTTCAAAGCAAAGGGAGATATTTTCTTTTAAAGAAATCACTTTTTAAGGACTTCAACAAACGACTGGTAGGGACTACAACGAGCTTCTTCCCGGGTTAGTGACATCACTAACCCTAAAATTTACATAAACACTGCCCCGGAGAACACGCAACAAAGGGGTGAGGCCATGTTATTGCAATACAGTACGGAACACAAATGCAATAGCATGTCATAAAAACAAGATGACAACATAAGTTATAACCGTAATTATACTAAACTATACCTGTTCTATCTTCATGCAGCATATGTTCTCTGGCTCTGTAGGATCTTACAACAGTTCCCACATGAGCAAATTATAGATTATCATGACAGAATATGCTAATCAATGACTTTAAGATAGTTAACTCCACATTAGCTAAATAAATTAATCCACTAACCATTCAGAACTGTCGTGTTGCATTCTACATGTTGTCACTTCTTCTTGAGTCTCTCCATCATTGTCCGGTCAGTTTCTGACATTTTCAGTGAGTCTGTGTGAGGTAATCGGCGCTGCCTTCTTCCTGGGAGCAGCAGCTCATTTGCATTTAAAGGGACACACACAAAAACTGAGCATTTTTGCTCACCCTCAAAAAGTGTTAAATTTAACATGCTATAAAAAATTATCTGTGGAGTATTTTGAGCTCAAATTTAAAGGGCATCGGAGACTTATATAACATCTTGTAAAAGTGGCATTATATGACCCCTTTAAACACATTTACAAGACAGGAATAAACACTGCTGCTGCAGTGAGAGTTTGGGAAGGCAGCTGAAAGAAAATATGTGACTATATCAATGCATGTGAATCAATGAATTTAAATAATTTATATAGGTTCACAAAGAGCTCAAAAGAACACACGTAAGCTTAGTCCATTTAAAAGCATTATATATTAAAGATTGATTTTTTTATATAAAAAAAATTCTAAATTTTTTTTTACTATAAACTTCTTTAATTTGGCGTGAGAGATACAGGGGGAGTGGCATTATTACATCAGATACATGGTCACTTTGCTTACAGCTGATTGGTCCAGTTTTGGTTTTCGATATCTAACCCAGAATAAAACCTGCTCCTGAGCAGCCTAGCAGGTTAGCCATATAGCGTAAGCTACCATCACGATGAACACCGCTAAAAACCAATCCACCTTCTTGAGCCTGAAAACCATTTTGTCCAAACTAATCTGAAACTTACCTTGGTAGCAACTGAAACCGGCTTCATGCAACAGGCCTCAGAACAACTGGTGTAATGTGACGTGAACGGACAATGAACTTAACAAACACAGGGTTTAAATCGAAATGAACATCAAGTGCAACAACTCAAACCATCAATGAAATACCACGGTAACAAACTCAAACACAGGAAACTGTTCTAAAACATGTGTAAACCGACCCAAACCTGACACAATAACAGAATCCATCATAACACTGTTATTTTGGGTGTTCATGTTGCACCAGGGAAACATTGTTTCCAACTTAAATGTGTTACATTTCATAATATATTGCATTGTTATTATTTGTCACATATTCAATTTGAAATCGATACTAATTTTCTGTTTTATATTGTGTATTTACTATAATATATTTTCTATTTTCTACACTGTTAGCCTAAATAATAATTAATATTTATCTATATCTCTTCCTCTCCCCCTCCCTCTCTCTCTCTCTAACTTTAATTTCTGATAAATCAAAAATATTCTAATGTTCTAATTATTATTATTAGTGAAATATCCAGTCACATGACGTTTTTGATGCATTGTCCAGCAAATAGGTTCCAATCCACATTTTTATAATGCATTCATTCAGTTATTGATTTTTCTTCTGAGTTCATACTAAAAATCCATAAAGTAAATGTATAAAATGTGTTCATGTTTTTATTTAATTGCTTTAGACACTAAACAGGAAGTTACGAATAAAAAAAAAACAGAACAAGCGCCGTTAAACTCACAGGTCACTATTTTTATTTAAAGCACTCGTGCTGCTTACATGCCATAGCTGTTCCTATCCATCCATGCCAACCCTTGTTCCTATGCTCCTTTCTTTCTTTACCTTGAGCGTTTGTTTTCGTTTTACTCCCTTGAACCCTGCCACACGGGCGGTGATACACAGGGCCTGAGAGGGAAGATGGAGAGGTGGAGCAGGCCAGAATGATCACTATCATTAACATTCACCGCGGTTCACTTATCATCCCTGACTCCTGCGACATGGCAGCCATTACCTCGCGTCCGCAGGTGGAGCAGCACCATACATATTGCATTGTGCCAGTGCCGATTTATGTATCCAGTAACAAAAGGAAAGTCTAATGAAAAAATACAGGGGGCAATCATTTATGCTCCTTCGCTTCCTTTCCCACCTGAAGATGGGGGAGCAGCAGCCTGGACAAAGCGGGGAACACCAGTCGTCCTCTTTCCACATCACTCCGCTACGCTGCACTGTCAGTCAAATTCTCATTTGCAGAGCGAGCGAGGTTAACCTGCGTCAGAGCGTCAGGACTGTGACAAGGGGCCTATCAGAGTCCAGATCACTGTGTCAGCCAGAAAGGAAGAACAGGCAAGGTTGGTGTCTCAAACATACTTTAGAGTGCGTGAGGTGACGGAATGTGAAATCTTATTCACATTTATTCAAATAAGGCGCATCAAGAAGCACCCGGCCAGGTTTGACATCTACGATGCCAACATCATTGGTTCTCATGTCTTGTAATCAATCGTGATGTGGCAAATTTGAATATGTACATTTTTTAATCGATATAAGGGAAATTTTTCAGTGAATAACAGCAATTTCTGTCTGTTTCTCACACAAAGCTATCAAATGACTTCAAAAGACTTGGAATATTATCCAGCATAACATCTTCTTTTGTAGTCCACAGAATCATATTGATTTTGAATTAAATGGTGAGTTTTCATTTTCATTTTTGGTTGAACTGTCCATTCAAAGGGGTGGTTGATTATGATTTCACTTTTTTAACTTTAGTTCGTGTGTAATGTTGCTGTTTGAGCATAAACAACATCTGCAAAGTTAGTTCATTGCAAAGAGAGATCATTTCTTTAATAGAAATCACTTTTTAAGGACAACAACAAACGGCTGGTAGGGACTACAACGAGCCTCTTCTTGTGTTCGTGACATCACTAACCCTAAAATTTACATAAACCCTTCCGAGAACACGCAACAAAGGGGGCGAGGCCATGTTGGGCTGCTTTAGAGAAGAGTTGTTGTAGTAGAGTGTTGTTGCCATGCGGTTATTTTACCCTGGACTGCTTAACAAACGAGGGTCAATTCAATGCTGGATTTGCACAAAAGATTAACATGACGTCACATGCTAGTCGATGAGTTGATTCAACTCCACAGCAACTACATAAATGTATCCACTAACCATTCAGAAACGTCCGGTTGCATTCTAAAAGTTGTATCTTCTTCCTGAGTCTTTCAATCAGTGTCCGACTCCGGTTTGAACAATGTAAGGCTGAACACTATTACTGACAATCGTCATTTTGGCTGAGTGAGATTCTCCAGCTTTGTTGTTGTTGAGCAACCGAAGCGTGAGATGTTAAAGCTCCGCCCTCTTTTGGAAAGCAGCTGGGAGCAGCAGCTCATTTGCATTTAAAGGGACACACACAAAAACAGTTTGTTTTTGCTCAAACCCAAATAGCGGCAAATTTGACAAGCTATAATAAATTATCTGTGGGGTATTTTGAGCTGAAACTTCACAGACACATTCTGGGGACACCAGAGACTTATATTACATCTTATAAAAGTTGCATTATAGGTCCCCTTTAAAGTCACGATGTAACAAGTAGTGACAGATTTTTTCTTCTGTATTGTGATGTACATTTGAGTAGGGAGGGACTTGGTTCTATCTATCGGTTGATGATTAAACGAAGGCAGATCTGAATGCAAGCTTTCAGTTAATTGTAAGATAGGGGTGGAGTTTAAGTGGAATAAATGATTGGAGAAGGTCAACATACATCTCCAAAGAGAAGTCCTTGAAGATTGAGTTGACATTTTGATTCACTTTGATCATGCCAACTTTAAGTTCAGTGATTATAGTAGGTAAATGTGTTTGTCTGAAATGAGTCTTGCTTCAAATCAAAAATTCTGTCATAATTTAACTCGTATGACTTTTTTCCTGTAGAACACAAAAAGAGATGATTGATAATCAAAATTAGCAATTTAATTGTATTGTCAAAAGCTTATATTTTCTTCAACGCAAATGTACAGTATAGTGATCACTGTTTGTAAAGTTCAATTGCATTTTTGCTTCATTTAAACATTATTTTGAACCTAGGTACTCAATTAAATCTCTTTACTACAATTATCTTATATCATCTAGGGTTTCAGATGAACCAGGACTGCCGCTGGTGTTCCCTCAAAAACACAGATGCATTGATTCAGATGGTTTCTTGTTGGCATTTTTCTATTTTCTATTTTCTATTTGTCCTGTTCAACAACAAAAGAATGCCAACAACTTAAGTCTCTTGTAAACCACTAGATAGTATAGTAAACTTAATACATAAATGCTAAAGGCATAAGTAAAAATGTCACCCGAAATGATGAACATCGCAACTGCGTTGTTTCAATCCGTTTTTATTTATTGCTGAGAAGAGTCTCCAAACACGCTGGTAACCTAATTCTACACGAGGCTGTGGACCAGCGTTGTTCCTCTGAGGACGGCTGTATAAATAGAATCCATAATGGACCAGAGTGAGATGCTATCATTTATCTCCGACTCTCACAAACACAGTTCAGGTCTCTCCTCATTTTCCTAATGATCTCCTTCTTTTTTGCTATGTGTTTTACTTTAAGGTGCACAGGATCCAAGCTTAATGGACACGATTTATCACCGGCTGATCCTACCCAAGTCCAGTTTATCCAGTAAAGTTGAAGAACAAAACAAATTGCCAAACCAAATGCATTTTTGTTGAGGGAATTGGCTTATTTTTCAAATAAGTGAGGAAATGGAAAACAAGGGAAACACCGACCCTGATTCAGGTCTTTGAGGTTAAACTGTGGTTTGTGCAGAATGCAAAATGAGTCAAGATGGGTTTCATTTGAAAGAAATTATTAAGAAAAATCTCTTTCTTTTTGAAGGTTGTCTTATGAGTTGAGATTCTGATAATATAACAATGACTCCATGCCAGTCAGCTATGGATGGGAATCCTAAGGAATTTAATGATTCTGTTTCTGATTCCAAATGACAGTTCTGATTCGGTAATGATTCCATTAACAATTCTTTTAGTTCCGAAGTATCAGTAACAAAGCAAAAACAATGCTACTTTTGGGAACATCAATTTATTTTCATTATCATTTGGACATGAAGTCAAAAGAGTTGTTTTTGAGGCTGATGAGCCATTTTTTCTTTTGTCGAATAAACTTTGATAATTAATGTGGTTCAGATAACATAATATTTTGAGTTTCTGTTGATTAAACCAATTGCCTTCATTGTATTAACTCAAATTTTTTATTTCAATGAACTCAAAATTTTAAGGCAACCAGGTAACTTACTTTTTTAAGTTAAACCAACAATTCTTCTTTACAGTGTAACACTGTCCAACTATTTTAGGATAGTGTCCGCATCAGCAGAAGAATGCACATACAAGAATGTTAATCAAACCAAACATTATGAAAATGAATTATAAAGAAACAGTTCTGAATTAGAGCTGGTTTTCAGGTTTCAATAACCCTCCATTTTGTTTTAAATGAGCATGGAAGGCATTTGGCTGGTTGCTTTTGCTCTATTGTTTTGACAGAATGTGGTCTCAGGTGATGTTTGCCTGTGTCCTTGAGTAACTCCTGTGGGAGTTTGGGTAAACAGCTTGTTGTTAACCCTTTAATTGGTGCACAGACACAAATGTAAATTTAATGTAAAGCACATGAAAAAAAAAAAAAAGACATCTCCAGCATTTGGTTACACTCTAATGACTGAGAGTTCTACATTACTCAGCGACCAACCCAAATTGCTTGTTTTAGCTAATTCACTTTGAAGGCTTTTTGTGCTACTCTTTAATTCGAATCGCTAATTGACTCAAAGTAGGATGCATCTCTGTGCCAGGGCCCATAGGCACTCGGCAACATGGAGCTCCAGTGAAAAGATTTTCAGAAGGATGAAGGGAAGGAGGGAAGAGACAGAGAGCAAAGACAAATCTCAGCCCGTACCCCCCGGGCAATGCCACGGCTCCATGCAGTAGATTAAATTCTGGCCCAGGCCCAAGTGAAGGCCTGCTTTTTAACCACTGATTCTCTCATTTGCCTTCAGAGGCCTGCGGCCTGGCAGGCTGCGCGGCGCATTACCAGCCTGCAGCAGCACTTAAAACACATTTTAGCCCAGGCTAACAGCTGGCATCCTGGCCAAGAGACTCGTCTCATGTGACGGAAAGGATCCTAAAGCGGGGAGGGGTGGGGGTGTGGGTGAGGGTAGCCAATCGCACGAAGCCTGGCTGAAATAATGATAGCGGCAGATGAATCTGATTATGTGTGTTCATGTAATTGTGATTCACTTAGAGGCCATGTTTTGAAATATATTTTTAATTTACATGATTTGGTTATATTCCTTGTTCTTTTTATCTTTCATTTGTGGGTGGACACACATGAGAGACAAGGCCATTAGCAGGACCTGGGTTGTGAAAAATTGTCTGTGAGCTTATGGAAAAACTTTTATTTTACTTAATGTATGTCTGCCAATGAAAATACAGTCAAAAGAAGCAGAGCGTGTTGCAGAGCAATGCACAGACTAACAATTTGTCTGGAACATGCAAACACAGACAAGCAAACTGAAAAGTCACTGTAATTTAAAGTATATGTTTAATATATACTATAATATAATTTATTAAGT